>JAWWEQ010039006.1:0-19050 GCA_035583055.1 Torymus tubicola
AGCATGCCGTACTGGTCGTGCACTTCGACAGCCCGGAGGCATGTCTCCCCATTTCGGGCTGGTCGCCAGCCGTTCGGCGGGTAGCCTAGTCTAGTCACTATAAAATTTTCGACTGCTTTGCTGCGTTTTTCTTTTTACGTCGAAAGTATTTATTTATAAAATAGGTTATTCCATGATCTACGCAGTAATTATAAAAGCGATTGTTTTAAAGGGCACGTATACGAATATCTAGTCCCTTGCTATAATTAATCTATATTTGGGTTTTATTTTTAATTATCATTTTTAATCTATCTTATACATTTTATCTTTTTTGACAGCCATTGTATTTTGTTATTTATTATATTTATTTCTCTTTTTTTTATTTTTTATTGTTTGAAAGTACTAAAAATAGCGCCATGCTTTCTGCGTGTTTTTCTGATGACCCTGAAGCCCTTTTCTGATGACCCTGAAGCCCTTTTTAATTAGATTTCAAATTTCAAAATCAGCGTAACATGTACAAATCATTAATATAAAAAAGGAACAACGATTTACGTTTTGAATAAATTCATTTGCGCTGCACGTAATACAGCAATATATTGTTCTAGACAGTTCAAGGCAAAAAAAAACTTCGACATCTTTGTTTATTGTACATAGTTTCAAGGCAACATGCCTTTATTTATTCTTGGAAAGAAAATTAAACAAAATTAAGGAAATTCCGTGGAAAGAATAAACAAAGATGTCGAAGTATTTTTGTATTGAACTTTATAGAACGGTGTATTACTAAATTATATAGAGCAATTGAATTAGTTCAAGACATTAATCATATTATTTTTTCTATTAATCATTTCTACCTGTTCTGCCCATAAAACAAGGTTAGTACACGGTATATACAATGCGGCACCCCCTAAATATTAACGTATAGTCTAAATCATCTTTTTTTACAAAGAATCCACCAAGAATGTTGCTATATACATTATACAATTATTATGATAATTAATTTTAAAACTTATAGCAAAATACACGATTCGCTTATGAAAAATATATAAATAAAAACAACAATAATCTTACTTCGAAATAAGGTGTCTTGCGCGAAAAGCTGCAAGATGAGCATAGTACGTTGGAGCTGGATAGCTGACAGATCTTGAACAGCGTGAAAACATGTGACATAAGTAATAAGTTAGCTGTTCGATTTCATCTTCGGACATGTCTACATCATCCCATAAACATCTGTACTTGGTTGGCCTTGCTGTACCCTGCATTCACAAAAAATAAAAAAATGGAAATCAGCGTTTGAATAAGATACATTCTTAGAACGTCAATATGTAAAAAGAATATCAATGTCTTTTCTTTATTCAGTTATTACTTTGGTTTTTCCTTTTTATTATTTCCATTTCAAGTTCTTCAAACTTTGAAAAAAGGAATTTTTAAATTAAAAATATATTTAAGAAATGTATCTCACTCATGCTCCTTTACGAAGTTAGTACCTTGAGATCAATCTTCACTACCCCGATTATTTTATTATTTGCGGTAGGATAACCCGATAACAAATGAAACCCCATCGTTTAAGTTCTCATATATCTTACACAGGCCCACCTTACGTGTTTTTTATGAAAATAAACAATTATGATTCTATTTATTATGTACAGATCTTTAAAAAATTAGTTGTGCGAAATCAACTGTAACTTTCACAACAACCAAGTAGCATTGCCAACTTTTTTAGCTCGAATATTAATAAAAATACGAAAATAAATTAGGATAAACATCGAATCTCAACAAATATAAAAATTTTAAAGAAAATTTTAAAAAATATTCTAAATATTTTTCTAATGATTTCTATAGCAAAGAAAAACAATACGATTTTAAGTTTTTCCAAATCCATAAGAAAATAAGAAAAAAGAACACAAGTACTTTTTTAGTTAATGTAATCATCACAATAGTTAACTTATAACGAAAGTTTAAATACCTGGATGCTTGCATGAGAAACAAGATAAAAATCTTTTTGTGACGGATGTGTGATAATTGTATCAACAATTGTACCAGCTTTAACATTAAAATTTCTATCGTCTGAATCTTGATCTCTTGTAGGGAATAATCTCGTGTGATGTCGTTTTTGTACTACTAAAAAGGTAATAGGAGGCTTGTATTGGCCATCAGGTTGCATTGAAGTACAAGCTCTTCTAATTGCCATAATCTCCTCTATCATAATTTCACGGAAATGACCCTCACCAACTCCATCGCTAAAAAATATGTCGATATTCAACTGTTGGAAACGAACCTTTTTCACTATCAGAAAAAGATTAAAATATTTACCGATAAAAAATGATGTGCTTTGGTGCGTGTCCTGTTGCTTGATAAAATTTCATTAATTGAATTTTCATAATTTCTTGTAAATGTACGATTGTTTCTTTTCTTGGTGGCTGTAATCGAATTTGCACGTTATAACGGAATTGAGCATTTGGATCCTGACTAGCAACAACCTAAAAGTAAATGGTTTATAAATTATTTCTGAAGATTTTATTTTGTTATACATTTATTGTCAGTTACTTACTGCTGCAATTGATGGTATTGATTGGGCCTTAGGCGATGGATGAGTGACATCTGCACCCACGATCATACACGGTTTTTCTAAACATCTTGGACGACTGCATAAAAAAATACAACTATATTTTAATCTACAATAATTTTGATAACAATTTAAAACGAATTTTTTAATTTAGCTAAACATAAAATCTATTTACAATATACAGTTTATTCTCTTATAGTTCAAGAAAAATAATTTTTTTTTAATAATTTTGGAATTTCCAATGCTGTTAATTTAAAATAAACACATTTTTGTGACAAGAATGTATTCGCTAAATCCCAATCGAAAATCAGATTTTATAAATTTAAAAAGCCAGACGTAACTTAAAAATGTAATACAATTTTAAATTGCTGTTCATCATATTAGATCAAACATCTTAGTCCATTAACACTGAAACGACCAACACGTGGCCTTCATTTCTCACCAATGCAGTGAACGTCAAATTTGACTAATAAGGTTTTTTTTCTAGTGCTCAAAAATGACTAAAAATTCGGAAATTCATTATCTTAAACTGCGAGAGCTGTCACCCCTTATACGTGTCTCACTGTGCTCGGCACGCCAACCCCTTGCTCCTCGATTTATGTAAAAACTTCGTTTATACTGTGGTTATAGCTACAACCACACTCCTCAGAATAACCTTAAATTTTCACCAGAGCGAAAACTGTAATAATTCAAATGCAAATAATAAAAAAAAGTTTTGTTATATTATCTACAACTTTTGTTTCAAACACTTTTGTATAAATTACATTCCTGTATGTTTATTACCAACAATCGTTCATTTTTGCCGTTATTACCCAATTAAAATCGATTTTATGAGCTTAGCTCATCGTCAATTAATCATACAAGAAAATGCTTAATAGAAAAAAGTTTTGTCATATGATTATCTACAATTTTTGTATTTAACATTTCTGTCTAAAATCAAATCACGCCATGTCACAACCAAACATAGCTTATTATTGACGTTTTTAAACGGTAAAAATAAGATTGTCACTTATGTAAGACTAGACGAAGGTATACTATTATTTGTGATCGGATTAGATTAATTTTTCGATATGCTAATATGAACACAAAGTTCTATCAGACATATATACATGATAGGGGACATTTAAAATGGTCTCATTTTCAATGGAAAACAGTTTTCATATAATAAATTATTGATTTTTGAGTTGTTACAATTTTCGCAATAGTAAAAATATAAGGTTTTCCTGCGAAGCGGTCATGCCTAAATAGGCATAAATATTCTATGCCATTTAAGTAATTATTTTTTCCTTTTTTTTAAGTAAATATTTTTTGTGAAAAATATTCTGTTACATGGACACTACACGTTTAAAATTAAGTTTCAAAATTGTATGAAATACCTTGTTCGTGGATTAAAGTAGTGGTTAACACCATTCAGTTTTGCATTTACTTTTTGCAAAATATTGTTTACTGTTGAATTATCTCCCTCTAAAATTTTTCTAATTAAAGTATTACTTTTTATACATTGTGTCAGAATTCCAACATTCAATTCCGCGACTTGTTTAATAGTAGCTAAAAAATAAAAAATACGTAAATACGGAAAAATATAAAAATAAATACAATTAATGTAACTTTGCTCAGTGAAAAATGCACTGTTTTCTGGAAATTTTGTAATTACCATAAACTTGTCTTTGATCTGGGATGATAACAATTACAAATCTAACGCCACTTTTTTTTAGATTATTGAGAACCGCATTAAGATCCTGTACGGTTGCTCTTACGTTTTCAAAGGGAGTCTTAGCCTCACCAATGTTCATTCCAACTTTTTGAGCTATAACACATGTTTAATGTTAATTTCTTGTTCTGTTTTTGTTTTAAAAAGTATAAAGTATTTATTTTAAAAACTAAAAGTTTAATAAAAAAATTAACAGAGTTATAAATAAAATTAAAGCAATAAAAAAGTGCAATTAAATATTCTAATCAAACTTTATAGTATTCTTTTTCAAAGATATAATTGCTTATTTTACCTTCGTTTCTAAACGTACTAGCGAGACCATATAGCATATTCGGTTTTACGTATCTGTCCACATTCAGGATAGACCAAACTCCAGTACCAGCTATTATATTTCCTGTTTCTTTAAATTGCGATGACCGCCATACACCTTTCTGTACCCTAACTACTTTATCTTCATGATAACAGAGTTGTGGAGGATCCAAAATTCGCGCCGGTACTGCTTCAAACGCACCATTGATTGAAATATCAAATTCTTTCAGACATGGATCACTATTCTGTTGCATGGCTTTGAACTGTGGAAAAATTAAGTGATCCTTAAAGATTTATTTAAAATAGCTTTTAAATTTTATGTAGAATGATTAAAAAATCGCACTCACAGTTTATAGTGGTATTCAGTTTTTTTATATCGATCTGACGGAGGCACAAGCTTAGAATCAAATTACCAAAGGACAAAAATACAGGTTTGAAAAATTTGTACTGCGTAACACACGAATATATTAAGTAAGAATTGTTTTGGATACTCGATCTTTTTTCAAACCTGTATTTTTGTCCTTTGTACAATTTATAATTTTTATTAATAAATACACAGCCTGATGAGCTTGGCGGAAATAGCCAACGAAACGTTGCTGACAAAGAGAAATCTGGTAATTTGATTTCTAACCTTGTGCCTCCGTCAGATCGATATAAAATGAATACCACTTTTATATTTTACATCAAGACGGTCTTATACCTAAAAATTTTCAAAAAATCTAATTTTTTTATTGAATTTTTTAATTATATGTTATTCTAAAGCTAAAAAAATAATTTGAATAAAAAATAAAAAAAATGTAACGATATGACGATTCAGCTTTCGTAGTTTGTTTTTCCCAAGGCTTATTTTTTGGAAACTACGAGGATTTTAATAAAACAAAAGGGAAACTGCTTGTTATAAGTTCCTTTATGGTAGGTTGCTCTGTATCTGCTTCATAAATGTACGAATACAAAAGTAGTTTTGTGATTGAAAAAATACTTAATCAGAAAATTTTGAAATTCTAAAGCAACCTATCATAAAGGCACATATAACAAGTAAGTTGCACTTTATTTCATGAAGATGTATCAAGTGGTCTCCAAAAAAAACTATGCAGAAGTATATTTTTTTTAAAATACCATAATTCTGGATGGAATGATTGGATGGTCTATATCTTGGATAATGTTATAAAAAAATAAGTTACATTAATATTATTTATATATTTTTATGATGTAATAATATTTAAAATCATTTTTTCAAGTAGTTTTGGTCCCCCTGGCCACTAGGTATTATAAGACCACCTTAATATTTTTTTTTCAATTTTTAGAATAAAATTAAATAAACAAATTAAGAATCGGATTCAACTTACAGTATCCATAATTTTCTGCTTTCGTATAGTTGTATTTGTCGCAGCTGCTCTTATCATATTTGTTACAATCTTTTTTTCAATCTCTTCATTTTCAGTTGTTTGAGCTACTTCAACCCAACATACCTTAAAAAATTATATAATTAATTATACAAAATTTTAAATAAAAATATTATATATTAATTATAAGAAATTACAACAAATAACTCTAGACGTTAGTGTATAATAAATAGTTATTCCAATAATTAAATAAATAATAACTGCCTTGAATAAATTGTTTAAATCACATTTTCAGTGATATATATATATATATTAAAAATAAAAAAATTTAATGTTAAGATAATTTGTACTTACTTGTAATGATATTACCTTGTATAATATGAAATTTATATAAAAATTTTAATTTACCTCGAGTGGTACGTGAGCATCATTTTGAAGAACAATACACGGTAAATCCGGATACAGTACTTTATATCTTTTTTTTTCTAAATAATACTGTTGTACAGTTATTCTTCTCGTGCTATTGTCTTCTGTCAAATCAAATGTATGATTAGCCGGTGTTGTATTAGCTAAACGACGAATCTTTTGTCGGGAGCGTTCCTTAATGTTATTAAGCTTTAACGAAACTCGCAAATCGACTATAGTGTCTTCAATTTCTCTTTGCTTCCCACGGATATCGCTTTGAGTCAGGTTTTTAAGTAGAGGACTAGGCGGTGGCGGCTGGTTTCGTCCACGTGATGGCTGTTCGAAACAAACGACCTTTATCAAATCCATTAAACTCTGCTCTTTGAAGAAACCCTTATGAGAAACTAAAATAATACAAATATTATTTATTTTATTGCGTTGTGAAATTTGTTGCAAATTAATTTATTAATTGTGTTATTTTAAATCTGTAGATTTATATTTCTCGAAAAAAAGAGCATAGATAAAAAAAGGACATTTCTGTAACATACAATGGAGTATTAAAAACATATAATTTAGGAACAGTTAATCAGAAATACTGAATTAGCTAGCTACTGAATGGATCATAACTATATAAAATATAGATTTCTGAAGTAACGAAAAAGTAACCAGCCAGTTGAGGTAATATTGAAGTACAAAAGATTTTGAAAAAACAATTTTAAAATAATTCACTACGGTCTTGGAAACACTAGTTTTGAATTTACCTACAGACATCATATTTTTTTGGGAATTTCTAGTAATATTATACCAATAAAACTAGTACAATAATAAAATGATACTTTAATATACAAAACAAGGAGAAAAGTTACTTTTTCACTTATCTACACAAACTAAATTAGCAATGAGAGAAAACATAAGAGTCCTTTGATTTATTAGCCATTAAATAAAATAAACTAAAATAATAAATGCAAAAGATTACCATCTACGTTAAGAAATGGTTTCCAGCCTATATTTACAGATTGAAACAGGCCAATCCACAAATCCAAACCACCACCAAGATCCGTAGCTCTACTTGGTGGTATGAAAAACGAGCGTTTCAACTTGAAAATAAAAATCGATTGTAAAAAAACAATTGTATCAATAAAATTTTAGCAATATATTATTTAACGTACCGGAAAAGTTTTATGTGCTAAACCATTACTTAAAATGATATTCAAAGCTTGAACACAATTAATGTTTTCTTCCGTTAAATGTAAGCCTGCTCTTATATTTTTCACCCATCTTGCATCAATTTGGTTAACTTTTTGTATTTTCACTTTGTAATTGTTATCTCGATTATCATCATCTTTTATAGTAACTTCAACAGTTACCTATAGAAAAAAAACATTTTCTATAAAATATTGACTATAATAAAAAGTAAAAACATCTTATATCAAATATAAACTGCTTTTCTCAAATAATACTTATACAAATTTATGATTATTACGTACCCCTTCTTCTTTTATAGCTAGATTTTTTCCAGAATAAGCATTTTTTCTTGCATCAAAGGGCACAATTGGAGTGTTTTGTGGAAAAAGTTTTTTAATTGCTTCCAAAAATACTTTTCTGTATAAATATTTTTTTTTAGGGGGCGTGATATCCACATCATAGTGGTAAAGTATTGATGGAAATTTTGAATTAAACTTAATTTCCATCATATTTGTGTGAACAGTTATTTTCTGTCCTAATGTGCCAGCTTGGTTTGGATTTTTCCGTAATGGAATTTTCATGTCTGACAATGACATCATAGACATTTGAGTTGTTGGAGGTATTGTCTAAGGAAAAGTTTCACAAGTATAGTTGGCTATTTTTAGGAATCACAAAATAATTAATATTGAATAAAATACTTGGACTGTCTTAGTTTGTGGTACAGACTGTTGCTGTGGAGAAACAGCTGTTTGCTGAGTAGGAGTAATAGGTGCTTGACCACTTGGACTCTAAAAAAAGTATAATGACTTAAAAATTTTCTAATATTTTCAATTATTACAAAATGTAAAATTCATGAATCTTTACTCAATAATATAATTTAATAGTATTGATTACAACATTATAAAAATTGAAAACTATAAATATTCTCAGTATATTCTAAAGCTTGACAAAATACATTAACCCAGACAAACTAATTAAATAATTTTATATTAATTTTGGAAATTTTAAATATTTTGAAAATACTGGAACAATTCCTTATGAAAGAATTTTAAATTAATCTTTGTACACCCAATGATCAAATATATTATATGTGATCTAAAATCTGTTCTAATATATATATTAGAATACAATTGATATAAATAATTGTAAAATATTTTCTTTTCTATATTATATGTTAGATATTTCCATGTTAAATATTGTAATGAGTTGTGTAAATAAATAAAATAGTAACTGTACAACTTAATCAAAATTACCAATGAAGATGGCTCAACTGAAGGTTCCTGGGACTGTATAGCACTTTGTCCTGGTTTTGTTTCAGCCGTGTCACTTGTTCGTGCCCAAGCCTGACCACGGCCACCTTGTCGTTTTGGTGGCTGTAGCTGGCTTTGCTGTTGTTGCGGATGTGGCTGACCCTGTGGCCTTTGTTGCTGTTGTCCTTGCCAAGCCTGTTGCTGCCGATCCTGTGGATGCCCTTGCTGTTGCCCTTGTCTAGCCTGTTGCTGCTGACCCTGTGGTCTTTGTTGCTGTTGTCCTTGCCGAGCCTGTTGCTGCCGATCCTGTGGATGCCCTTGCTGTTGCCCTTGTCTAGCCTGTTGCTGCTGACCCTGTGGTCTTTGTTGCTTTTGTCCTTGCCGAGCCTGTTGCTGCTGACCCTGTGGATGCTCTTGCTGTTGACCTTGTCTAGCCTGTTGCTGCTGACCCTGTGGTCTTTGTTGCTGTTGTCCTTGCCAAGCCTGTTGCTGCCGACCCTGTGGATGCTCTTGCTGTTGACCTTGTCTAGCCTGTTGCTGCTGACTCTGTGGTCTTTGTTGCTGTTGTCCTTGCCAAGCCTGTTGCTGCCGACCCTGTGGATGCTCTTGCTGTTGACCTTGTCTAGCCTGTTGCTGCTGACTCTGTGGTCTTTGTTGATTGTTTCCATCTTGTTGCCTCTGTTGACTATGCTGAGCCTGCTGCTGACCCTGTGGTCTCTGCTGCTGACTCAGCTGTCTTTGTTGTTGCCCATGTTGCTGTTGTTGCTGGCCTTGTTGCGCAGCTTGTTGACTCTGCTGCTGTTGGGCTTGCTGGCTCTGCTGTTGCTCATGCTTTTTACCTGTTGAAATTTGTTTATAAAAACATTTACAATGTCTTATGAATATCATATACATTAACAATTCTTAGAAATAAGAAATACTTTCTTTTGGATTAATCCGATCTTTTTGTTTAAAGGAAATATATTATTCAATTTTTCTAATTAAAAATTTGATTGTAGCAATGAGTTGAAACTAAAGATTTATGTATCAAAAGTTACATATTTTGTAAATATTATATCAACTAGTAAAAATACACGTTAATATACTTTTTCTGGATGTAATAAGTGAATAATTAGAAAATATGTTTTTAGAGAATCATAACCTACAAAAATATGAATTTGATATAATCAGCCAATATTTAGTATTAAAAGTCTGTTTTGATAAATAAACCCCTTGTCTGCAATTCTGAAATTATGTCTCTTGAATAAAAATAAAAATTAAATTACAAAAAAAAAAATTTTTCTAGAATCTATAAATTTTCATAAACAACTGTAATGTAAGCACATTAACTTTTAGTTTTAAAGATTTTATTCTAAAATAAAACAGTTGGTATTAAAATAGTTTTAGAGTAAAAAATTGTTTATTAATGAAAATCGCATACTATTGCATCATACATGTAAATGTCATATACACTAATATATAATCCCCGAAGAAACGATAGCACACATAGAATAGAATTCACTTACCTTTTTTTCCCATTTTCTTATTTGGACGCTAAGATTCTAATGTTTTATCGTAATTCGAAGAAATAATTCCTTTTGTTTTTAATGTTTCACTTGCAGGCACGTACGTACTACTTGCACTCACGAATGAAAATGGCTACCACTTCTATAACAACGCGACCGGAAAAGAGCTCAGAGCACACAAGCAGCTGGGTAGCTGCGCATAAGAAGAGTTTTTATCCCCTCCCCCATCAAAATTACTGTGTCAGATAAATAGGGATTTCACTTTGTTAAGGTTAGTTTGCAAAAATGCGATAGAAGAAGTGTTTTTATTTTTTTTTTATTAATCGGTATATCGGTATATCGTTGAAAAATAATTTTAAAAATATTATTTAATTATTTTTTTTTATGTTTCAAAACCTAATAACTTTATTCCTAAAAATATTTTTTTCGAGAAAAAATAGGTTAATACCTTGCAGACGAAACTCCAGTAGATAGACGACCTTTTAATTAATCATACAACTTACTGTTAATAGGTAGACTGTAATAACCAATTATATTCAGTTTATTTTGAATTCTTCTTCTAAGTAAATTATATAGTTTGGTTAAAAGTTCAAGGTACTTATTAATCACACGATAATTCGTCTATCTACTGGGTCTTTTACCCTAAATGAAAAAATAAGACATATAATAAGTATCGATTATAATTATAATTATGATTTTCATTTTCCTATAATATTTAAGTATAGTAGATTAATAGTCATCTCTAAGCGCGCCAATTTTGTTTTGTAATCTAGCGCAACCCTTTACTTCCACGAATCAAATCACTAATAAAATGATTTCACACAAATCCATCATTTTTTTAAGATAGGAATTTTTAAGATAGGAGAGGATAGGATACAGGAACGTTATTACTCGATTATTACTCGCTGCCGCGCCCTTGGATATGGGTATATGACGATTATTTTCAGATTCCTCTATAGACTCTATATTGCCGGCTTGAGATGGTAACTTTTAGCTGATAGGTTCATTCTTTTAAACGTGCTGGGATGTTGGTTCCGATAGAACCAAAGCCAATCAGACAATTCTGCTAGTACCTTCTAGCATTTTCTAACCGACATCCAGATTTGGAAAAAGTTACTTCCGATTACCGAGCTTACGTCATCTTTCTTCAACTCTTTATTTTTAATGTGCAAAATTGATGAAAAGTTTTTGCAACTCGCTCAAACCTGATGCTCAATTTTCAATCTTTATAGGGTCGGAGGCCTCACCTCCTTGTTCCGTTGGTTATTCATAAAATCCGAGTAAAGAATTGAATTTAGCTGGTTGAGCTACTTACTCCGGAAACAAAAAAAAACTTTATTTGAAATTGCGCACAGGGTACAGCGCGTTTCTATTACTATATATATACGCGCTGCTCCTCCGCCGCTGCTACCCCCACCATTCGACCGCTTTCACGCGCTCGACGGTTTTCTAGCGTCTTTGGAGGCATTTTTCTCATATTTCAAAATAAATTATCAAAATATGAAAATATACGTTTTGTGGGGCTTCTTTTGTACTTGAAACCTCTTTTTTAGAATTTCGATAAGACAATCTCAATCGCAAAGAGAAACGTTACTAGATACTGTACAAAAAAATTCAATTTGCAATAACGCAAAAAGTAATGGACCGATTGCGCCTAGTTTTTTCACACAGAAAGTACATATCAATAGCTTTTATTTCGCAAAAGATCTGCATTACAGCTTAAAAAATGTCGAAGAAATGAATTTTTGAAAAAATATTGATTTTCTTCACATTTTCTACATTTTCTCCATTATTAATTATCCGATCGACTCGCTCAAAATCGCATTTTCTTCGTATTTTCATTCTCTACAACTGTTGTCTTTATAGCATCGCGATTGCTTCATTAGTTTTTATTCTACAAACAAAAATGTTAAAAAATCCCATATTTTTACATTAAATTGTTAATAAAAAAATAAGTAATAATAGTTGCGAATGAATAACTATGGCAAATTGAACTAGAAATCACCCTTTTTGTCACTGCGCAAGCGGTTTGCGGGTAGTCTTTATGTCAGCAAAAAATCTCTATTGACTGCCCCTTCTACTTCATCCGCCGTTCATTTGAAGCTTTTGCATAAGCTCGACAATTATTTTAATAATTTTTTTCGATACATCTTATCATTCACAGTTATCGGCATCATCGAACGTGCTTTTTTTGCCAAAACATATAAAAAATGCAGTGGACATCAAAGGTTAACATCAAAAGTTAACATCAAACCTTAATCCACTGACTGATAAGGCTGTTCTCATAAACAATCTTATATACAACCTGTGAAGTGCAAGACAATTGTCACGGAACTGTAACATTGCTACTAATAAATAGT
The DNA here is from genome assembly GCA_035583055.1 of Torymus tubicola. Classification (NCBI taxonomy): domain Eukaryota; kingdom Metazoa; phylum Arthropoda; class Insecta; order Hymenoptera; family Torymidae; genus Torymus; species Torymus tubicola. Next base: position 12,611 of record JAWWEQ010039006.1, read on the forward strand.
TAAAAACTATATATTCGTTACATATATATGGGTCGTTCTCTGGTGAATCGAGAGGTGGAAATATGTATTCCAATTTCAATCTAAAATTAAAAAAAAAGATTTTAAATATAATGTGAGTAAATAAAAGCTTTATCTTTAAACCAATTAAGAGCTGCTATTGTTCAGAGCTCGAGAAGATATAGCATATTTAATCACGATTTATACAAATGTTTAAATTTCAAATAATAAATTAACTGTACTCTTACGCTAAGAGTAAAAGAATAATTCGGAAAGATCGTGGCACATGCACACAAAATGTTGTCTATTTGTTATACGTGTGTGTGCGTGCGTGCGTGCGTGCGTGCGTGTGTGTGTGTGTGTGTGTGTGTGTGTAAAAAAAGTATGTGCGTATATATGCATATATATATAAATAAAAACGTATATGACTTTTTAAACAGTAATATTTATTCAGTTCCATTATACATTTATAGAAAAAAAGTCTAAGTTAGAATAGGTGTATAAAAGTATTTTTTTTAAAACAATCGCTACTCCTTTTCTAATGGAGTTCTAGTTCTTCGCTCGAGATCCTTAAACAGATAGCTTGAAGGTACATCCTCTCACGTATCCTCTCGCCGTCACAGCCCACTACGTATTTTATTGCCCACTCAATGGCGCTGTAGCGCGATAACACGAAAGACTTCCGCCAACAAATGCATCTGTTCCGAGTCTGCGATTTGCTTGTAAGCCGGTGTCTCGACGATGTCCTTGGCGTGGGCTAGCATAAAACTGATAACGCCAGTACGCAACTTCTCCGCCCGATGCTCCTCGGCCATTAGCAAAGTAGCCACGGCAGTGTCGACATTTAAGCTCTTGCACAGCGTCTCCTCGCACAGCGTTTTCAGACCCTCGAGTTCGTACTTCTGGGCGACGTGGAGGAGCGCCGGCGCCATTTTCTCCAGATTCTCTACCTTACCCGCATACACGAATCGCAGCATCTCCTTCAGCACTTCGGGCTCCACGTCCTCAAGCTGGAGCGGCTGCTTCGAGCTACCCTCGGCCTCCAACAATCGGGTAAAAGCGGGACTGCGCGCGCACAGGATGCTGCGGTGAGCGCGGAACTCCTTACCGCGAGCGACGAGGACGATGTCGCTGTACTTCTCTTCCTCAAGAAGATGCTCGAGGTCGTCGGATAGGCGGGTTTCCGAGACGGATAAGTCGTGGATGACGTTGTTGCTGTGGGCAGCGTTTATTGGAGCCATACCTGCAAATTAAATGATTGATAACGATCGCGCGATGTCTACAAAGAATCTTTACAAAACGCTGTCCTGTTAAAACTCAATAAGTTTTTCAATTTGTACCCAGAGTCAAACAAAAATTCTAAGTCTAACTGAATATATTGAATATACAGAAATATAAATTCCAATTAATAGCATTAATAATATGAACAGATTGATTTTTTGATAAGAAATAAAGTTTTATATTATATTTAAAAGGATTCATCTTATCTTGAAAATGTTGTAATAGTAAAAAAGCAGCTCGTGCCAGCGGTACAAACGAAAAGAATCAATGCAATTCTATGTACCTGTGCCGATTTCGCAGAGAATCGTGAGATGCCCATTGTGCAGTAATCCGTTGGCCTTGTCCAAAATGACATCCCGCTTGATGAAGTCAGCGCATCCGATACCCTTGCCCCGATGTAGCTTCGTCACCTCGACCCGGCGCTCGTTGTGTTCCTCGAGTTTGTCGCCAATAATCGCAAATTTGGCGCGCACGTCGATGGTACCCTCGACGCTGTTCGACAGAAGGAACAGAAAGATGGACACGTACTCCCGGTGCTCGTCGTCACGGCCTCGGGGATAGAGGAGCATCCGCCAGCGGTGTTCGCCATCGGCGCCTGCCGAAACGATCGGCGAGTCGACAACCTCACCGGTCTTCTTGCGACAGATGCAGAAGTTGTTTATTGTCCAAGTGTACGACGTCACGGACTGGACGATCTTCACGTGACCATGACTGTAAAATGTCGCGCCGCCGCAGCCGTTAATGGAGTGCGAGCTCATGGACGACAGGGTCGTCGATCGCTCCCAGTGATGCATTAGAGTCGATTGTGGAGTGTAAATGTAAATTTTCGATCTTCCTCGGTGTCTTTAAATAGCCGTATGATTACTATAGGTGTGGCTGTCTGAAACATAACGGTAAAAGTCGTAAGTAAAATAAGGAAAAGCAAGCAAGTTTGATAGCGAACAGAGCAGCTCTCAAATGTCAAGTATATGTATAATAATTCACCTGTGTAGCTTCGAACTGCTTGTAATTAATAACTGAGATAACTATGGCTGTATCTTTTGTAATTTATTAAATTTTAATAAATCCTCACTTCAAAATCTGTCTGATTGATCCAACAAATTTCCGCTTTACTTTCATCTTATGATATTACTAGATAATTATTCATTTATATTAAGTAATTACTTTTTAATTATTGTCGTTCTAAATTGAAATGCGCTGCTTAATATATAGTGGTATCAGTATAACAAAATTCATTTAATAATTTACCTTAATTGATAATATAATTTAACGGCAACAAATATTAATTTCAACTATCAAAAATGAACTCTCGATACTTGATTGAAATCAGCTAACAGCGGTGAACTTTTTTTTCTTATTAAATCCTGAATTTAAAGAATATTATGTGCGAAATCTTTTTACTCACGAAATCTTTTTTTTTAATTGATCCCGAAGGGACTCGTTTTTCTATTTCAATTTTGAGTTTGAAAAAAAATCTCTTTGGCACGTTGTTGTTCCAGTGTTTATTATTAAATTTACCGTGTACTTAGTTTATATATATTATTAAATTTACCGCGTAGCTAGGTGATATTTTTTCAAAATTCAAAACTAAATAAAAAAAGAAGATCCCTGTAATCGTCGGTAAGGGGAGCTATAGCACCGGCCTTTATCTCCGTCCAAACGATCGGAAACGTTTGATAATGTAAAGTTTTGTTTTTAAAATAATTCACACGCGAATTAAATTCTTATTGAAAAACTTAAATTGGTACCTTGTCTAAATAACTTATATTTCGATATTTCTCAAAAAAAGATTGTTTTTACTCTTAAAATCTTAAAAAATATATATATATTATTGATTTCCCAATCATACATTTCCCATGTTCTCCGCCGTGTCTATAATCTTTATAAGTAAATAATTAAATAAATTAATTTCATGAAAATAAATTTCTTTGCAACTAATTTACAATTAAAATCAATAACATTTATGAAAGTTCATCCTGAATTGTTATAAGATCTAACTTGTCTCAAATGATTTTTACAGAATTATCACTAGATCATAAATAAAAATAATTCTAACAATACCTTAATAATTATTTTATCAATCTTCAATCAGTCTTCAATCAGTAAACCATAAATGTCACCAATTACCAGATCACCACCACCACTCTGAATTGCAGAATCCGTCAAATTTCTTATCTATCAATTGTTTCTTAACAGCGATACGTATATACTAAATATTTCCAATTGAATATGATTAAAATCCAGCTATATATTTCGTGTCATAAATGTACAATGACAGACGACACTGCCTCTTTACCTAGACGCTGTACACTCAAAACTGTCGAGGCTGCAGCGCACGAGCCGGCTCTCATTCGCACAGCAACGATGCGCATTGTACTATGACGATACCAGCCGGGCACAGAGGCGCGCAAGCGCAACGCGCCACTCCTCTCGCACAGACCATATATACAAGAGGTCGAGAACCTTAAGCAGGCAAATCTACAATAGTTCTGTGCTATCATTAGTTAATCGCGGTTTTTTTTTGTTTAAAGTACAAGAGACAAATTAAAACAATCTAAATAGCAGTAAAGGTCTGAATTGAAACAATACAGCTGTATAAATTAAGAATGGAATTCAATTTTTAACTCTTAATTATTCATGAAATTTCAGAATTTTATGAATTACACGATTTATAGAAATAAAATATTGTGCAAAATGCTGAAAAAGCATTTGCGTTCATAATTTTAATTTGCAGTTTGTGTTACAAGAACTGTGCTGCTTTACGTGCTATTGCAGAGACACACTAATGTCTACATCCGGCACTATCTCAACTGGAAATCTATTTACGGAATGAAGTAGATCCTGCTTCGGTACAAAATCGATTTTTTCTTTGAAAGATTCTTAAGTATAGATGTTTCACCTGTCTCAAAATATAATTAAATAAAATCAAATAATATTTGTGAGAGGTCAGATCTAAATTGTACTAATATTGTAAAATTTTCAAAGGTTTATAATTTTTGAAGTGTACAGGGATTTTCGAAATAAATAAACTAATTGATAAACCAAATAAATGGTGGACTTATTGTTAGGCCAAGCACAAAACTTGAAAAATGGACTTATCTTGTTATACCTCGGAACCGTAGAATTATATTGCTATAACCATAACCAATTTTGTATACTACTTACAAGGGAAGGATACTTATCGTCCGCTCCCGATTTTCATGAAACTTTGAACATGGATAAAACATTGAAAAATATTAGACACGTATTTTTTTATCTGCGGAGAAAGATATCTAGGGGGTGAAAACCGCCCTTAAAGTTACTCCAAAACCCCTTTTTTTTAATATCTCGAGATGGAATCGGAATTTTTTAATGAAACCAACTACCATTTATTTCTTATAAAAAGTCGAGTGTTTTAGCACAGTTTTAATGCTGAGGGGTTGCATCTCTTATTTTTTATAAGGATAAATGTAATTTTTTCACACATTATTTTGAAAGAGCAATGTCTTCATAAATTAAATTTGGTTGGAAATTGATGGGTTATAAAGAAATTTAAAAAGTATAATAAACCTGTTTCGGGCTTTCAAAAAAAAGTGTGAGGGATGGATCACGCCTAACTTAATTATTTACTTTTTAGTGATTAAAAGAGCAAACAAAACTTTTTCTTTATTTTAATTTTGAAGTGCATATCTTTATTCATATTTACTATTAAAAGTGAAATAAATAAAAAGTGTTCAAATTTCAGCAGAAATGACTACAGAAATTTAATAAATGTATGCGATAAAAATTTTTAAGACAACTTTTATCGCTTATTTTTTTTGTTTATGAAATTAATGGTGAAATTATTTATATTCAAAGAATTTACCTGTGAAATATACTATAAACATTCATGTTTTTTTTATATTATCAAGATAATATTTTTTTAATATTTAACGTTAAGCGATCTAATCTAAAAATCATTTTTTAATAAAAATACATTTTCTTTTACAATGTTTAAATTACATTATACGCTATAATATACAATATAATTATATAATTATATTAAATTCACTGTAATATTTTCAAATAGTAATACGATAAAGAATATAAGATAATAAAAATCATGTAAACAAAAGATATTTTTATTCGATTGTGTTCAGTTCGTAGTGATTCTCTGTATTGGTTACACACTGTAGTTACGAAACTGATTATTACGTAGAAGCATCAGCATCCGGCAAATAATCCAAGGAGCTATTTCAAATTTAGATTCAAAATGTATTTTTGACTCACAATGGGAATTCACCTGTATTGCTATTAGATTCATGGAATTATGAATTTATGATGTTAACTTACACGAAAGAAGCAATATAATTAAACTGCAATCTCTAACGCATAATCAATTTTCTTCACCAAAATTCCAAAATCTTTCAAATACGCATAGTATAAAATTGGGTATCTAACAGTAAAACCTCCAAGATATGCAAATCCAGTAGATTTTTGTTTCCATACTCCAGAGGAACCAATTTGCAACATATGTGAAGGAATAGCAATCATACGATATGAATGGTGCAAAAAGCTATTATGTTTTGAACACTTTTTCACGTGTTCATTATCATTATTGTCAGACATACATTGAATAAAATTCATTAATTTATATAGTAATATATTAATTAATTTTTTTATTTCACGGGGAAAGTTCCCTTTCTTAATACAAAGTTTTTACATATAATCTAGTAATAATAATATTCATAGGGGTTACAACTCGAAATTAGAACACTTTTTATTCATTTCACTTTTAATGGTAAAAAAAGTTTTGTTTGTTCTCTTAATCGGTAAAAAGTAAATAATTAAATTAGGGGTAGCTCACCCCTTACACTTCTTTTTGAAAGGCCGAATCATGTTTACTATAATTTTTAAATTTCTTTATAACACATCAATTTCTAACCAAATTTAATTTATCAAGACATTGCCCTTTCAAAATAATGTGTGAAAAAATTACATTTATCCTTATAAAAAATAAGGGATGCAACCCCTCAGCATTAACACTGTGCCAAAACACTCGACTTTTTATAAGAAACAAATGGGAGTTGGTTTCATTAAAAAATTCCGATTCCATCTCGAGATATTAAAAAAAAACCGTGTGCGTCTCGGGACGCCCGGCAGAAGTGATAACTTCAATTAATATACGTTGAAACTATTTTAAA
>JAWWEQ010039027.1:0-19048 GCA_035583055.1 Torymus tubicola
ATATCTGTATAGTAAACTAAACATTTTTCAAAATTTTTTATTGTAAATAATTAATTTTCTAATCAAAATTGTTTTTTTTCATCGATTTTTTCTTTTAGACATGAAATTAGAAAAGAAATATTAGTTAGAATAAATTTTTCTAGAGATTAGTTCGTTCAGTCTTCGTCTTTTATAAAGTGAAATTTTCCAAGTTGTCCACCTTTTAAGAGTAATTAAATTTAGCTTGAAGGGTTGATTATTTGACATTTTCTCCTCTCGCACGTGTGCAATTTTCGTGAATTTCCGCTGTTAACGTATTATCGGCGCGCGCAGGTGCAAAAAGAAGAACTTTGTCGTATTTCCCCCTATGTGTACAAAATTGTTGCCCGCGGTGATACTTTGCCCGAAATTCGCCGAAGCACGTGCTCGGTATACAGGGGACGCGACAGTGTAACTTTTGATGAATATCGGAGAGCGCCATCGTTTTACAACCCAACTCCGGTTTCTGTTTTCCCCGCATCGAGCGATATTTTAATAACAACTACCACGATGCCATCGTACTCTCACAAGTTTTAACAACCTCTGAGTTACGCGCACGCTCATGTGTTGTTGTTCGAGTGTCGTTAAAATTCGTTGTCGATGATTTCCAATGACACATGTATATGTGATTGGAACAAAAGACTTCATATTTAATTTTCAATAAATCTTTGTGACACACGTTTACGTTAAAAAAAAGAAACAACAAGCTCACGTACAATATAAAGTCTTTCGTATATATCCGATTCATTGCATTTGACAGCTGCTAATAGACATTGTTCAACTTTAAATTTTTATAAATCTGGAAAATGTCAATATTTTTTTGGATCCGAGAAAAGCAAATGGAAGCGCATTTTTCTCTATAGTATTATTTTCACATTTCAGAAATTAAAAAAAAACGAAAAATATAGAACCTCAGGCTTCTTCTATACTTGCCTTCGAAGCACTCCCGCGCTCCTGGATTCATAAAAATGATAATTTTATAATACCTCATATATAGTATCAAATCAAGTTATATATAGTATAAAAAATAGACAACACAAGCGTTTCACTTGTATCCATAGTCCGATATAGCACTTTTTTTGCAGTCGCAAGCAGCGAGTGATTTTAATTTACACTTTTCATCGAATTGACGTAAAGAGTTTACAGTGCAGGAAGAAGAAAGTGCTAGGGAGCGAAATCTAGGTCTTTAAAACTTGATTAAGAGTTTTTATAGGACAGTGACGAGGAGATTTAAAGCGTTACGCAATTAAAATCCCGGTGTCCCTCGCTCCGCGCTAAGAGAAGCAATAGGGTTCATCGCGAGATTTAAAATTCACCATTTATTACTGCCCCGGAGCCTAAGCTCAGTCGCGTGCCACTCACTCACTCACCCGTTTCCGGCTATATACGTTTACTCGTTGCTTCATAAATAGCGGGAGATATAATTAATAATCTCTGGGAAAATGGGCGGGCATTGATAAGGCTTGAAAGAGAGAGAGAGAGAGAGAGTCAAAAAGTTTATGAACGCGCGGAAAAGTTGTAAATAATACGGGGATTTTGATGTTGACGATAATTGCGAAAATAATAAGCGTGGTAAATGTATAGTGAGAATGTTGATCTACGTCATTAGATTGAGATATTCAATTGAATCCTTGGCGCGTGTGTAACAATTTTTTTTTATATAAACGTGTTTTATGAAATTAAGGTAAGTGCATGATAAATTTTATCTGATATCTAAATATGATTTAATTACGAAGTATTTCATGAAATTTACTTCATTGAATTTGCTTTAAAAACATATTTAAACCCAATAGAAAAAAAATCTCGGTTCACTTTAACTTTAAATGAATTCAAGCATGTTTTAAAGTACATAAAATATTAAAATATAAACTAAAATATTAAAATAAATTTAATCTTACTGGCTGGGCTTACTTTAAACTCACACATAAAAATAGCAACTAAAATTTAAAAATTTTCAGTTAACTTTATACTTAAGTATCATATAAATTGGACAGAAACATTTCCTCGAAAAAGATAATCTTAGTAGTTGATGAAATTAAATCTGTGGCTCCGAGGCATAACGACATAAGTCCAATTTTTTGAAAATCAGGAAAACCTTGAATTTTGTATCTTTAAATGGGCATTTTTCATTTAAAACTGTCAGTTGTAGCTAAAATATTGCTCTAAAGCTACGATATATGGAAAATGTAACAACATAAGTCCATGGTTCAAATTTAGTGCGCGGCATAAGTCCAGCAGTTTATATAGCAGTAATGTATTTTATCCATCCTAATCTAATCCTAATAACTAGATAAAATTTATAATTTTACAAATGTTAAGTGGATAAACGTGAGAATTTTGAAAGTTGTAGTTCAGAATACCTGTTCTTTTACGAAATAAAAAAATGCTTTTTAATTTATCGCGAATTCAAGTTGTATTCAAGTTGTATGATTTTAACATAATTATTCGTTGATTAATTGTTAATTTTGATCCGCATTCATAATTAAATTAATGAAAATGATCGAAAAATAAACGAGAACAGGACTACTATAGATAAGTCCAAATTCCCAGCATAACGATATAACTTCATACTTTTTCGAGTTTTCACGAAGGAGAAAATGCATAACTGTGTAAATATTTGTTTTAAATGTGTTAATTGATTAGTACAGTATCGCGCCCTATCTCGTTTATTTCGATCTTACGTATAAATTTGAACATTGAAACCCATTTTTCTCAGAAACTCTAAAAGTGGACTTATGTCGTTATGCCTCGGAGCCACAGAAATATACACTAAAAATTTTCTCAAATAATGAAGTACATTATTACTAATTCTCAAAATCCCTACAATCTGAGATTAAAATTATCAAAAAATGATTACAAAATGTAATCTATTTTACTAAATCTAATAATATATTTCTATGAGGCTAACAAACATAACCGGATTGTGTATCTTCAAATAGAAATGTAACCAGATAAGTCCATTTTTTAAATTTTGTATTCGGCATAACCGGATAAGTCCATCAAATTTTTCATTTATCGTAGTTTTATTTCCCAGTGTACCTCAGTATAATTATAATGTATTGTTCATCGTCATTGTCATAAAAAAAAATTGGGTAAGAAAACGTCAAACTCAAGGAATTACATATGACATAAAATATTAGATGACGTGAAATTTTATACAATAAATTGTTACTGTTCAATAACTGCTTTTCGAAGTTTTGACTTGATTTTTATATTCCCCAAACAAGGCCAGATTATTAATAATAACTTTACACCATTGTTGGTATGCATCCCCACATGCTCTCCAGATCTCCCTCCTTCTCTCTCTCTCTCTCTCTATCTCTCTCTTCCTCTGTGTCTCTCATCCTCTCTCCCTCTCTCACTCTCTCTATCTCTCCTTGACGACACGAGGCGATCGCGCGACGAGATATTTAGGAAACTTTGGCTACGCGCGCTCCTCCCTGGCTTAATATCCCATCTAAATGCTGATTCTTCGAGCGAAGCTTCATTATTTCTCGTAATTCCTCGACGCCTAAACTGCATTTAAACTCCTCGCGCGAGGTTCATACATATACAGCCGGGCGCAGCCGCAGTCTCGGCGAAAAATTACAGAACAGTGCCGAGTAAAAAGAGATCTTGTCACTCAGCGCGCGCTCAACGACTGACTGCTCGTAAAGCCGTCGGAGGAAAATCTCACGCTGAGGTCATGGCGGTTAAGTGAGCAGAAGTGAAGGGTGGAAAACGTTTAGTTGGTTCATAAATATCGATTGCTTTATTTTTTCATAGAGAGTTAAGTATATATTAGGAGGTGAGAGTGGAAAGAAAATTATTAAAAGAATTAAATTTAATTAGCATTAAAAATTTGAATGTTCCAGATTTTTATAGGAAATTTAAAGTTTTTATAAATCAGGGAATCAATATATAATTTCTCGAATGACTACTCTTGACTATATATACGACCGTATAAATAAAATTCTCAGTTAATCTGTATATTATTTTCCAGCTGCATAAAAGAGTTATGTGGAGGCTTTGAAGTATTAAATTAGTTTTTAGAATCAAAATTTTTTGATAAATATTGAAAAAATGTCACATGTATTTATCAATTTTTTTTAGTACAGATTACGCTTGCGTTTATTCCACCAATAATGTAAATAAAACCTTTTATTATTACTACTACGTAATAAATATATGTTTAATACAAAATATTCGAAGCGTGAAAGTTTCTCTATAATTCCTGATAAATTCAACGAAAAAGAAATAGAGTCAAATCAATTTGATGAAAGGTTTTATTTGATTCTATTAAATAAAAATTATGAATTATGTTCAGGAAATTTATAAACCACCTTTAACTCGGGAATCCCGGGTTAATTGATTGTAGTAGTTAGCAAATGGAACGACAGTAAAAGCATATCGGTATTTTTGAAAAAGTATTCAAAATTTGTAAAGCAATGAACATTTGTTTCTCGCTAATTCTCTAAATCTGATATATTTTTTCATACCCCCTGGTAGAAATTCGTCTATCGCGAAATGGTCAGAATCCTAGTGAATGGGTAGGAAAAATGGCCAGTTAATCGTCTGTGATGAAACGCGTTTTCTCCTATTTTTCACACATTTAATAGATTGGGACTAGAATGACATAACCTCAAAATTTTCTTTTTAATTTTTCTAACGAATTTGACATTAAATTGGAAGATATCTAGCGTTAACTAATAGCTTACTAAAATATAAACAACATACGATGGCCAAAAAAGCATTTACTATAGCCCTTTTAGAGATATTTCGAAAAATGTCTTTATTGTCATTATTTTCTGTCTCTCCCACTCTTCTGCATTATAACAAGGCTTTTGCTGATTATTTAATTTTATTCACTAAAAAAACTGACCAACTCTAAAACCTTTTAAATAGATAAGAACTAGCTTGTGCCAATTTACGATAAACTCATTCTATTTTTCAATCTATTAAATGTTTGAATAATGGGAGAAAAAGTGTTTCATCGGGGGCCAAAAACTAGATAAGCAAAATGGCTATTTAATAGGTAGAAAATATTTTGGATTTCCACCAGAGTCGTGTAATATTTAAAAAATCGCCTCTTCCTAAAGATTACATCGTAACGCATAAATCTCATGAAAAATCTCTCTTCTCCCTTTCAAAAGAAGATAAAAATCCTTTCACAGCCGAAAAAGTATGCACCATCGAATCCGTAGATTCCAAGCGTAAAGCATCCCCTCTCGACAGATCGCCCACCTATTTCCTTCTGTACATCCCCGACTGCACGCTACATAATATACACGTATGACGCTCTTCGCTTTCTATATACTTGCTTTCTTTTCCTAAGCCGTATCGATTTTTCACGCACAGGTAAATTCCTTTCCACGACTCGATCTCTTTCCCCGTTTTTGGATATTTCATGGCGGAATCGCCACTGCTCGATTCTCGCCAGATTCAGTAGAGACGAAGAACCAAAAGAAAAAGAAAATAACGAAGATGAAAAAGAAAATAGTCAAGGTATAGTAGTGACGATGAAGCGGCGCTCTCTTATACCCGTCTCGTGCGCGCGCCTGCCGTCGCATAATGTTAGTAAAGCAGCTGTGTGCACTTGAAGATTTGCATTATACGCGTTGCCGGTGAAAAATGTCGCGAGATGGGAAAAGAGACTGATGGGTGCGGAAATATCAGAGTGTCTGCAGTGATAGAAATTTTATTTACTTGAAACTTAGTGTTGTAAAGATAGATTTAAGAATATCGAATAGCAATTTGTTTCTGTGATCATTTTTTTCAGTGATCACGTGGATACGTTCATTGTTAAAGATAAAACAAATTTTTTTATATTATGAAACGGAAATATATCGAAGCAAGCTAGCTATTTTTCTAAGACGTGTATGAAAAACACATGCCTGTAAAAGGATTGAAAATTGGGGTTTTCAAGCGTTTCAGAGTAGCGGAAAGAAGATACTAATTTGTCCCTAGGAGGAAATATATCATTTTTCTTTTTACAGAATAATATATTAGGCATCTAGGGAGGAAAAATATTAAATAGGTAGTCAAAAGATCTTTGACAGTATATGCCATTTTTCATCATACCACATTACTATGATTATTAGTCAGAAGCAAAAATTGTACTTTTGGTCATGGGGTTTAAAGGTATTTCAGCAAGTCATTTTAAAATTTATAAATAAAAAATTTGCTTAACTATTTCTGATCGTAAAAACTATAACATACCTTTTAAAGGCTAAAGTACACAGCTACATTCATCCTCTCATCAGGTATCCCAACAGCATTAAACCAGCAACTGAGTGGCCACGTGCGCTGAGGTATTTTCGACCTAAGCTATGCGCGCAGCTGCGCTCCATAATATCTCTCCCTCTCTTGGTTACTATACATATAGCGTTCGCGCGCATGCGATTCTTCATGATAATGAAATTTCGATCGTATATAACAGCCGGCGACTAACCGCTGGCTCTTTTCGAATTGGCGGGGGGCTTCGCACCTCTAGTTTCCTATAAAATGTTCAAGAGAATATGAAACATCGAGCCTTCGATTAAATCGCTTTTGTGACGAGGGGGCGTGTCCCCTATATATACTCACCAGTAACCGAACATCAGCTTGGGGAATGTAGGACGCGGGTCGCGTTCTTCCACGTTCCCGATATTACCTTCCTCGATTGTGTTCCATAAAAATTTATCTGTGTGCACAGAAAGGCTACTAATAAATTATGAGTACTGAGCGAGCGAAGATTTATTGGAGTAATGTGACTTGTCGTGTCATGAAAATTGATTAGAGTAATGAATATAATGCGATAATATATAGAGATTTGCTCATTTGTAATGCATGAGGACAAATAATAATAACAGTCTTACAAAATGTATAAGAGACAGTTTGTGCAATGCGCTATACTATAATATTCTCGTCTATAAGCAGTTTTTCATTTAAAAGTCTAATTTATTATTTTGTGCTATAGTTAATTTATGAATTTTTTTTCAAACGAAGTATATTTTATAAACGAAAAATTAAAAGAATACATTTTGACTAATTAAGTTAAGGATTGAACTCCCGGAATAATGCGAAATCCAAATTTGTATTACACTTACCGAAATAAGTATACGAGCAATTTCACAAAAAGCGTAATTAACGTAAACTTGTTTATAAGCAATTGATAAGAAACTATTTCTAATATTAAAGCTCATGGTTATTCATACGAATGAAATAAAAAGTTAATTGCCGCATTCTGTACTCACTTATTTAACGTATGCATTTATACATTCGTTAAAAAGCGGCAGCGTGGTAATACGAAATGTCTATATAGCTTAACCGCGTATATACGGCACAGCTAACCAGTAAAAGCGCCACTGCTATACTACTAACACGTATTTTCCGCAGTTAGCATAAGTACTGTTTCAAGCTGAAAGAAACACGACCTCGAAGCTCGAGTAAAAGTGATGTTACGGGAATTAGCACTTGTAATATAGCAGTAGAATATCAGTGAAAAGCGCACCGGAAATCCAGCCCTGAAAGTGGTTGCGCAATCATATACATATAGTCAGACATGTGTATATATATATACGTGTATATATGTATATATAGAGAGAGAGAGAGAGAGGGTGAGCTGCACGTTTTCCCGGCCATTGATGGTGGTAATACCCTAGTAATCCGAAAAACCCCCGGCGAATTTTCTCCTTGGTGAGAAGGATGGGCCAGTGGAACAAGTTGCCGTTTACGAGGATATACGATATCGATTAAGCTTCCGGAAAAGAGGAAAAGAGATAGTAGAGAAGAACGGAGACAGAGAGAGAGAGAGAGAGACAAAGAGAGGAGAACGGGCACGATAGTATTATGCGGTTACTCCGCAATGTCATTTTCGAATTATCGTAACTGGCTGCCACCGCCGCCGCCGCCGCTACCGCCCGCCACTATACCCCTTTCTCCTTCGTCTATCAGAATCGCATTAGCGATAAAATCACCTGTGTATGGCCAGCCAATTGGTATAATATTCTTCGTGGAAAATGCGCAGTAATTATAGGGCAATTATCTACTGTATTGCTTAAACGTTCGCTGCGGTTTTATTCTTGTCATACTCTACACATGTGTGTAATGTAGTCGTATATCGTTTTTCGGAATTGATAAAGTATTACGTATTTGCGTAAAAAGTAGCGAAGTGTGTCAATGACCATACCCAACTTCGTTTTAATTTTATATAAATATTACATCAAGCGCTGTCTTTGGTTTAACTTATCTGTCCAAGTGGCTTCATCAAAACTTCTGCTAAATTTAATTATCAGCTGTCAATTAGATTTTCAACAATGGAATAACTTAAAATTACCGCGCACATATATAGTTAATTACTTAATTTTCTGTGGTAGTGATTTAGAGAGGTGAGGGTAAAGCAAAAATATTTTGAATTATACAAACAAATTTATTTTTTATGTATAAAGATCTACTTAATACTTTATATTTATAAATAAGATTGTTCCAACTCTTTGATGACTGTAAAATCTAAGCTGGTGCCACTATGATTCTCATTGCAACTGCATTCTTATTTTTATTAGGAGATGTAATAACACGAAATTTTACTATTCCTTCATAATCAATTATAAAATTATTAAGTTGTATAATGACCTTTTACGAATAATCTCTAAAACCTTAAGTATTTCAATGATTAGAATCAACTATATATATATACGTTCGTAACACTATTATTCATTTTGGGTAAGATGTGAGCTTTCACATCGTGCAAAAATCATTCAAAAAGAATTGCAGATAACAGTGTAAAGTTCCAAACTCAATTTTGTTTTTTTATAGTACCCACTACAAAAGTATTCTTCTGATTCCAATCTCACGAAAGCCAGCTGCAGAAAGGTCGAAGAAAAACATTGTGCAGTCGTCGTCGTCGTCGTCTTTCTCACCAAAATTCCACTCGGAGAAGATCACGCGAAACTTTACAGGTTTTGTCCAACGCCTCGTCTCACTTCGACATTTAACGGCACGTTTTTCTTATATACCCATCCCCGTTGCGATAAATCGCCAAGGTATCTCACACTCGCTGAGTTCGACGACTTCTGAAAAGCCGCTTCACGGATAACATTCTGCCGCGCACGAGAGAAAGAGCGAATATGAGAGAACGAGAGAGAGAGAGAGAGAGAGAGAGAAAGAGAGATCGAGAGAGGCATTGTGCGTCCGGTATGACGGTCACGGGGAGAGTTAATGATGCCCGTAGATCAGGGATTATTGCGCCGGCCGGCGTCTTCGTATAACCGTCCTTTGTGCGAAGAGAGAGAGAGAGAGAGAGAGGAAGAGGCAGCCCGGGTGGTACCATCCAACTGTCTGTACTTGCCTCTTATTACGGCTACGACGCGTGCGCTATTCGAACGGAAATATGATCTTGGATTAAGCCATTCAGCGTAATGGCTGGATTTCTTGCCCGAAGGAGGAGGAGAAGGGGAGCAGTTACTGCGGGTATGCTGCTTCTGCTGCTGCTGCTGCGCCGAATTATTTTATTTGTCATACAAGGTTAAGTGTATACGAGCGAGAGTTGAGTTACGACTTTTGAATAATATTATTAACGTCACCGCGAACTTTATTTAAGTTGAGAAATTTGTTATTTAATTTTCTAATTATATATGCATTTTCTAGTTAAAATTGTATGACTGTACTTATGAGTTGAAAAATTGTAGAAAATTTAACAGATTTTAAAGTATATATACAACTTGATTTAAGGTATTAGTTACTTATAGTTATACTTTTTATTCTTCGTAACATAATTATCTGCGTTCTGTGTGAAAGAGCATATTGCAACGACTGTTTTTGATTCATAATACTCGCGGGCAATCACTACCAGCCTTTGACGGATATCAATTACGTCTGTAGCAGACTGTTATTACATCAGGTGAGAAAGACCACCTCGAACTTGGAACAGCGAAGAGATCTTCTCTTTCCGGTAGTCAGCGACGATCAGAAAGCACCGTCACACGTCAGTTCCACCGTCATGGCCTTTTATTACCTGAACAAGTTCTACATAGTTAAGGCCATGTGATACCGTAAATCAACCCAATTTCATTATTTAATGAATTAACATTCGAATGTTTATTTGGAAAAATAATTCTGTTAGGTGCTCCGTATATATAACCACTATGTTTAGATTTTTTTGTGATATTCTATCAAAATTTCTATGAGATATGCCTGTTCTCAAACTAGATAAAAATTCGAAAATACAGATTCCTACTTACCGACATTGTGGTTTTTATTTAATTAAATAAGTTCTGAGTAGGTTTTTGAAAAAAAAAAAAAATAAATAAATCTGTCAGGCGCTCCGTATACGTAAATACTATAAAAAAATTTTTTTTGAGTAATTCTATTAGTGTTTGCAGAAGATATAGTCATTCTGAAATTATGTCGGTATTTCACAGCGCCTTAAAGGTCAAGATAAGTAATGATTTGATATCTTGTCGAATTAACGTTATCGATGAGACTTTGATTTTATCTGCGGTGCTAGTAGTCTCTGGTTGAAGAGCTCACTGCAAGACCAAAATTAATTAGGAGGGTGTCATAGTTCTTTTTTACAACTAACTCTGTTTTGTCGACGGAATTTATAAAAATAATTAATACAAAAAAAGAATAGCGATTTACGTCTTACATAAATCCAGTTATCCTGCTTAATCCACTAATACATCCTTCTATGAAATTTCAAGACAAAAAGCCGCTGATATTTTTGTCTATTTCTGAAATGAAAATTAACTAAAGTTAACTTTCGTTTCAGAAATAAACAAAAGTCTCGTCGTTTTTCCTGTCTTAAAATTTCGTAGAATGACGTCTTACTGGATTACGCAGGTCAACTGTAGAAATTTTCTCAGTAGCCTTCATGAATTTATTCGAGACAATTGATATAATACGATGAAATACGATTCGGTTATTTTAAGTCACATAGAACAATAAAAAAAATTATCACCCTTTTTTTCTTCCAAATCTAACAAATACTAAATGAACTGAAGGTAGAATATTAAATAAATGATCTAAATCACCTAATACAGACAGTCGCAAGAAAATTATGATTTACGCACTTTAAGAAACAACTAGGGAAATTTAGGGTTTAGGGAAAGTTAGGCAAATTTTTCACTTTTTGTCTTTTTTGATAACATTCATAATCTCCACAATCCACGATCCCTAACTAGAAAGGTTAGAAATAAAATCTATAACAATCATATATCAATCGATCGATAAACGTGTTATTTACATGAACAATCTTCCTAACACTATTTACAATTTACGGTTGGAAAATAACAAAAAAATTACTTTTAAACCATACAAAAACGCATTTTCACACAGTACCTCTTTGCCTTATTAAAGTCCGCTTTACTTAGTTTTTCTAATATGAACCAACGTACTCATATTCATCTACTTTCTAGCATGAGCATATCAAATAATCATAAGATCAAAATTCATTTCACGCACTCGTACTGAAATGTTTAATAATTAACATCAGAGCTGTAGAGAGACTTTGAAGAAGGTTGTACAAAGAAATGGCTTCTCTTCATGGATTTCTCCTCTCTTATCAGTGTGCGCAAGTCGAGTGAGAATCGATCTTGATTAAATACATGACTTATTTAACACTCTAAAGTTTTATCTCCTCTTCTCTTCTTGTTGGAGCATCCCCTTGGCGATAAGCCAATAAATGTCGCATGTTTTTATTGATTGACAGGAAATTAATTTGAAGTTAAATTTTGAACTGGTTTCACAAAGCTCTTAAAAAGTTTCAAAAGTAAATAGCTAAGAATCTAGAAGGTAATAAATGATGAAAAAGTAAAATTGATCTAACCGAATGGGGAGAAATCTATAAGACGATATGATTTTTTATTATTTAGCAACGTTTAGTTATGGACAAGGTTCACCAACTTCTTTAGGTTTATTTTATTTCATATGAACTATTTAATGCACAAAACTAAATAAACCTAAAAAGGTTGGTGGATCTTGCCTACGAAACATATGCTAAATAATAAAAAATCATAACGTCTTAGGTTTTGTCGAATTGACTCTATTAGATCAATTTTACTTTTTCATCATTTATCAACAACTGGAATGCAATATCTAATTCATATTTATTAAATATAGAAGGTAGTTTATTCTCCCGATACTAAACGATTGAAATAATTGACAGAATATTATTTATAAATTCTGAAGACAATTAATTTCGAATATCTACTCACTTGCTGACTCGATTATGGATTCATTGCTGACAAGTTTATGTTTATGTATGGCCACGATTAAACGTCCATTTGCATGTACGATTGTCGCCACAATATTGATAGTTACTATATGAGAGAAAACGTTTTCATAGCAATTTTTTACGAAAAAAATCGCGATGTTTGGAAGTAACACTTGTGACTGTAGTGCAGCGATTATTCAATCCAAAGGCAGAATGTCGCGATTTATTAGCAGATCAGAATTAGTAACCGAAATAAACAAGACAGAAAATGTAGAGAGTTGACCAAAGGCTATGTTTCTCGTGTGATTGTTGGAAATAATCATTATTGACAACCAGAGTCCGAAATATTAAATTAACTTTTTCAATTAATTGACGATAAATTAACCATTAAATAGTTAATCTTTAATTGTACGTATCTCGATTACAAATAACATTTTTAATTGTTAATCTTAAAAGTAGATTGAAAATTTACTTTTTAATTTTTAATCGAATACATTCGATTAGAAATTTATTTTTTCGTGTTTAATCGGATAGATTCGATTAAATATTAAATTTTTAATTTTTAATTGCATACCTCCGATTAGCAATGAACTTTTCAATTTTTAATTTTTAATCGACAATTAAAAATTTTTTGAACTCTGTTTTCCGGTAAAAACCATATATTCCCTATATGATGAATAAAAATAAATAACAACTTTAATTAAAAATTAATTGAAAATTAAAAAGTTTATTTTTAATCATATAATATCGATGGAGAATTAACTTTTTAATTTTCATTGTTAATCGAATACATTCAATAATAAATTAACTTTTTCATTTATAATCTGATACATTCGATTGAAAATTAAATTTTCAATTTTTGATTGCATACATCTGATTAGAAATGAACTTTTTAATTTTTAATCGACAATTAAAAATTTTTTGAACTCGGTTGACAACTTTAACATCTGAATCGATTGAGAGTGATTCTACTGAAAGATCGTGGGCTTGAACTTTAATATTTTTTATTATAAAATGTATTGTTTTTATAGATAGATTTCATTTCATTAAAAGCATTTTTGAATTTTCAAGCCCATTGGTTTGACCGTATTCCTCAAAGATTAAGAGAGAAAGCGAGACAGAGACGCTCGTGTGCGCACGACCACGTTCAATTTTAGATGTTTCCACTCTATTAATTTTAGACATTAAGAATGTTATATAGCTACCCGAAATTCTATTTCTCTGTCCGAGTCGGAGAAATACTCATCGCGTCATGTCTCTTATCCTAAGTAATTGAACGAAAATATACAAATTATACGAAAAACCCATTCCTACCTTAATTCACGTTCACGACCGTTCAAGACAATTATTTTGACCATTCGTTTCCTTTTAATGCAGCGACAATCCACGCCCACCTTCCTTCCCGCAATTTCCCTCGTTAAAGATTAAATTTTACTTTCAAAAGATGCGGTCCGCGCACAGAGCCCAGTCGTAAGATAGGAATAGCACCGCCTCAAAAGCAACCTAAAACAACGGCGGCGCTCTGCGTATACGATACAATTAACATACAAACCGCCGACTTTAAAATTTCACTTTACCGACCCAATAAAAATTTCATTAAACCACCGCCGAAAAGCACCCACCCCGCGCGCAAACCCAACTCCGAATTACATTTCTTCGCAACGTGGAGAAAAGCTCCAGAACATCTTACTCGAAGCTCGAAAAATCTCGTCCTAATTCCCCGCTGGAACTTAAAGACTCGAGGTAACATCATTACGTATCTCTGGCGCAGTTCTGCTCTCTCCCGCTGGCCCATAATACTCGCTAATTAACAAAATGAAACTGCTTAATGCGCGATAACACGCTCATGCGCCTTGTGCGCGGCCCGGCTGAGAAATTATTTGCCGCATTAGCCGCACCTTATTGTTTGCCAAGCAGCTCTCTGTGGCTGCTGCTATATAGGTGGGGGCTATTATTTTGTTTTATCGCTCGCAGCTTCCAGGAGCAATAGCACACAACGTTCGTTGTCTCGTATACGTATATATATATGAGAGGAAGAGAAAGATGATTCGATTAGAGGCGATAAGCCACGTATATAAGACCGCATGAGCGCATGGAACGCCTTATATATGCATCCTAGCTTGCCGATTAAAATTCATGCGCGTGCGTTGCAAGATTCCACTTTCGATCGTATAAGTTCTCGCCCGTTCACGCCCGCGCCAGTTTTATGGTCTGTTTCGCCTCTGGCGATCATTACTTGTCGCGTGACTGCGCTGCGCTTCTGTTACGATATATATATGTATATATGGTAGCGTTAGCGGATCGACGCTGATTTTGGAACGATTGCAGCGCGCGGAAGCTTTTCTATATGTGGCCGAGCCCCCGGGCTATCTTTCCGAAGGTAGACTGAAGGAGGGGGGGAAAAAGGAGAGGTGTGGAGCTCACGAAAGTTACACACGAAGTTCGCGAATGATGGCGGTAGCGTGCTTTTGGCTCTACGTGCAAGTGCAAAGTACTTTCGCCTTTTCGTCGATTTTGCTCTGTGTTTTAAGCTGGTAAAGTAGTTTGCTGTTGGTGTTATAAACGAAATGTCCGCTGAGTTCGTCGGATAGAAAAAAAATTAGAACTTTTTTTTTATATAGTTGTTTTACAATCACAATTTTTTCTCAGGATTTCATGTTTTTGTTTAAAAATACCACCTGTGATCAAAGAAAAATAAGTTTCGTTTTTAAATTATCTCTAACGGTAAAATATAGTAGTTAGTTTTTGTTATTGTCTGACATTTCATTATTACGGATAATGGGTTCCGCAGATCCTGATCAAGCAGATAAGCATATAGATTGGCAAGTAATATATATGTTATTCTTTAGAATTTGTTAAAATTTATGAATTTAGGTATTTAATCGAATTTAGGGAATTCAATTGAGGAGAAAGAGTCAATATATGGTCAGACTTAGTATAAGAATACAGCTGCTAATTAATTGGAACGCAGCTTGCCCCAACTGAATTTAAGACTTTTATAAATTATTTATACCGTTAATTATGATTGTTTTTTTTCGTTTTATTTTTTCGTCTGTGAATATGAACCATTCAATGTAATTTTTATGATGATGTATTTTTTCCAATTTTTTTAGAAACTAATGAAGAAAATGTGAAAAAGTTTTGATGACATGTAGAATTATTATGATAGTACTTTAGTCTTATCAGTTTAAAAAAAAAGTTTAATATAATATTACCAAAAAACAAATTTAAAAAAAAATGTATATATTTCCGTATATAACACAGTATTAAATAAATTAATGTTATTTATATTCTTATAAATTTCTAATTAAATTTTGACAAACTTTTGTTTATTATTAACATTTTAGTTAGTTCTGTGCACATACTCTTTATGTATTTGATATCAAAATTATTTATATCCACAATCGTAAATATTTTATTGAGCTTTTCCCTAAAAAGTATCTCGTAAACTAACTTTGGGCTTGAGATTGAATCTGGGTTTTCAACATCCCTTCGTATAGAATGCAAATACAAACTATTTCAGAACTAAAAGTCTTTCCCTTTCAATACGGCCGCTCTATTTCCGGAGATATTCCTGTCATTGGATTGTTTGCTGGCTCCCAAGAACAACTACACCTAGCTATACACCCTTATATAGGGGAAAGCAAAAAAATACGACAGTAAAACATTTTTTAGGAGGCGCCATCGCATGCACATCGTAAAATGGAAAACCTTCTTCCCTCGTCCTCCCCTAAATTCTCATCCCTAAGTTCACTGTTTCTATCGAACAACAATCAAATTTTTTATCCAGTGTGTTTTAGATAGGCACGATCGCACGATTACACGAGGTCTTCTTTGTATGCAGCTATAACGTCGCATCCTGTGCATTCATCTTAAGTACCATAAAACCGAGCGTAAAAATAAAGCCAAACTCGCCGCAACTCTTCACCTCTTACTTCGAGCTATTTCAACTCTCACGAATTGAGCCAGTCGCATAAAGATGCTCAGGTGCTTCTATTTATTCTTACGCAGCAACAGTTCTCTTCCTTCTCTCTCTCTCTCTCTCTCTCTCTCTCTCTCTTTCTCACTCTCGGTCTTTCAAAGGGAGAGATAGAAAGAGACAGAGAGAAGAGAAATGGCTAATTCCACTAAAATATGAGATTCATAAGGCTGTTGTCGTCTTCAGTAGTTTATGCCTCTTAGTTTTGGCAGTTTCAGTTTTAAGTGCATGCTTATTTCGCGTTGTAAATAATTTAGCAGCTTCTACTCTGCGCAGAGCGTTTTCATCTGCGTCTTAATAGAGCAAGTATGAACATTTCTCTCTGGCTAAATTTAATGTTTTTATGACAAACATCGTCTATCATACAATAATCTTTTTCTTTTTATGTATAGTTGGTTTGTCTTCTATTAAAGTAAAACTATTTTTGTTGACGTCTGGTTTTGAAAGATATAATTAGTGCGGATTTTTCTCCTGCTTTAAATTGCTTTGTAACTGACGTGCAAAAAGCGAGGGAATTAATTACATTATAACAAAATAATGCATTTATTATAAGCAAAATAACTTTACAAAAATAGGTATTGTCAATCCACGAAGAAAAAACGAATTTCATAATTTTAGTTGCTCATAATATTATTACATAATAAAATTGAAGGTTTTAAATTAATTATAAATTATACAACTTTTCTCACTATTCTACATAATGTATACACATTCAATCAAATATCCCATCCAGCATCCGACTCTCGCCTTCGCCTTACTCCCTATAATGATTATCTAAGAGCGCGGCTGAAAACAAATTCACCGGACAACAAGGCTTCGCGTCTACACGCTTCCATGCATACATACCTACATACATATACTCGCGGAGAAACTGAGAGATAGAAAGCACGAGAGAGAGAGAGAGTCTGATTTACCGTCCCAACTTAAACAGGACTTTAATGCTGATACGGGAAATTGCGGCTTGCGCGTCGAGAGCGATATGTGTGTGTATGTGTGTGTAACGCTGCTACCGACACCAGCGCCGCATCGTAAAAGTATAATACTCTCTTGCTTCTATACATATACGTATATATACCTAACGCAACATCTAAATAGCGAGTTAGGGTTGTATAGAGGATTGTATATCTTTCGGGGTGGCGCGAGAGAAGATAAGGTCGCGTAGTGTATAAGCGGGCACGGCTGATTCAGGAGGTCGTCAAGCTATCGTATATACGGTATATATAGATGTATATGTGTGTCTGTATGCGCGTGCGCGCTCGCGCTACGACATTACGATGCGAGCTTGTGGATCGTGAGAAGGAGAAAAAGGTGTTGCGCCTGGATGTCTTGAGGGAGGAGGAGGAGAAGGAGGATGCTTCAATCCGGTAGCAGAAGAGCTTATCGCGGGCCAACGAAGGGCCTTCCGAGGTGAGAAACCATCTGAAGAAGGATAGGCTGCTGATGCATAACGTAGTTCACATGTAAGGATGATGTGGTGAAAGGTAGAGAGGGAGAGCATTGATCTTTTGCTTTTATCTTGACTTTGTTTCGTTTACATAAAAATCTTAGAATTATATGTATATATGGATAGTGAAGGACGCTTTAAAAAAATACCTTCAAGTTTGTTTGAATGGAACGCTTCTTTGATTTTTACTGCGTTTATTAATCTATTAAATCTAATTTCAGTCGACGTTTATCTCTCACTGAGTACAGAGGTATTTACATAACCTTGATGTGAGAGTTTGACTATTTCAGTATTTCAGTGCGACAGTTAAAACGGGGTTTTACTGTAAATAATACTAATTTGAACTAGTGAACGATATAACCTTTGGGAAAAATGACTCGTTAGTACTTTCTTTATTATAGAAAAAAGATAATACGCTAAAAAATCTGAATAGTATTAAAGGTTAGGGACCAATAAAAGAGGATTAAGTAGTGTTGGAAATTAAAACCAAATTATACCGCAATAAATAATGATCAAGGATTACCGTTTAAGTATGACAAAACCAAAACCTTCTAGCAACGATAAGGGGAGAAAAATTTAAGTAGCGAAAACGCAGTAACAATTCGTTTTTGTCGATAGTGTCAACAAATGTGGCTTTTAAAAACATTGCTATATACTATGGTAAAAGATATATTATACACATACGCGATTAAAATTCTACTTAACAGTGAAATTAAAATCCATTCAAATTTATAAGAAAGTACATTTTAATCATTCGTGAATAACAAGAAAAAGCAGAGTTAATTTTACACATAGAAATCAAGCTAAGAGTTTTAAGGCATTCCTCATAAACATACAATCAATGGTTGATCATAAAGAGCTACAAAAAATTGAAAAAATTTAATAACAATTCATACAAGTTACAATAGATAGTGATGGCTCAAAAACTAACCTAAATTAAAAACTTATTCTATAAGACACATCTTCCGAGACAAGTTTTTCATATAGTTTTTGTACCACATAATACAGCGTTAAATATAAGAGGACGACGGAGTGAATGGAATGGATAAGTAGCGTAAAATATATGCGATAACCCGGGGTTGAATTCACGGATCCAAGATTCTAGTCAGGTTCTTTGACCACTGAGCTAATGTAATGAGATGAGGTTTACTTGAAGGTCTAGCGCACATCTTCTTATCGTCGTGCTGATTCATCAGGGCTAAGATGTACAGCGGAGTAGCAAAAGTATAAAAATAACATGAAATGAAAAAACAAAATCTTGAAGATACCCTTACTCTAAGGATTGAAAGTTAGAAAAAAGACGTAATAAGGCCTTCTCTTCAACTTGCAGTCATTTATTCCATGGAATTACACAAATTTGTGTACTTCGATGGCGCAGTCGATATGCGGTTGGATTACAACGCGGCAGGTCCAGGTTCGATTCCCGTCTCCGGAA
>JAWWEQ010039038.1:0-19044 GCA_035583055.1 Torymus tubicola
TTATTTTTATAAGAAAATTGCGTGTTTGTGTATATATAACTAAAAATCATTTAAAAACCTTTATTAAAAATAATATATAATATCAAAATTCTCCAATTCTAGTAAAGAAAAATTTATAAAAATTTATAAATATTTATCTAATTATTATTGATAAATGTAAGTGAATCATAAATATGTAAAAGGGATCACTAATTAAATTATCCTAAAAATTAATAAGTTTTTTTTAAAATTTATACAAGTTTCTAAGCTTAGAAATGGTTACAAGTATTCCTCGTAGCAACAAAATATTTATTGTTCTCAAAAATAATAGACGTGACGATACATTTTGTACTTAATTTTATTTAGTTCAACATTTTTTCGTTTATTTCATTTCTGTTTTATTACATATGCATGATGATTTTCGTTAAATATTGTTATTTTTTCATATAAATTTACAAAAAAAAATTTCATTTTTAATTTCGATAATTTTCGGAATTTCCCTGAATTATTTTTCATGTCACAATATCCATGGCTGGGTGTATGCATGTGCGTGCGTGTGCCTACGTGTATCTCTGAACAAACTGACAGCTCACGATCTGCTGAACTGATTTTAACAAATAGAGCTAATTTTTTATTTTGTTTACATCATTGAGGTAAATATCCTTTTTTTTATTATATAACGATTTTCCGATTTACTGAATTTAATGTTTTAAAGATTTAAGTCCAATATTTATTATATATAATGTTTTCACTATATGAAGGATAAAATTCTTTAAAATCAGAACAAATTAGGCCACACGCTATTTTAAATTATAAATTATTAATGAAAATGTAATTTTTTATAAATAGGCTACATTTTGAAATTGAAAAAAGATATAAGTATTTTATTAGTTATAAAGAGCAAGATAAGAAAGAGCAATACTATAATTTATTAAATGTTTAAGAGTTTATTAATTAAAAAAAATTTATGAAAAAACTAGTTGTCTTCCCTACTGAATAACTATAGTAAAATTCGCTAAATCCCTTTGAAATTTTGTATAGGCGAAGATTTTGGTTACCTTTCGGATGAGTTCATTATAAAAGGATTGATCTAGAAATTCCAGACAATAAAATTTTTTTGTGAACAACTTTATATATCAATAATATTTATATGAAATTTTAGCAATATCGTATTTATTTATTTATTAATATAATCGATTAAGATGCTTTTACAGAAGATGTGTTATACATTAGTATCGAGATGATAATTGCTAATAAAAATAAAACAGAATTGTTACAATATTTGGGATAAATGAAATATAAAATATTAAGTTAACAATTCAACACTGAGCCAAAATAGTACTCGCTTCGCTCGTACGAAAAACGTCACAAGAAGTAAATCATCACCTTCCGCACCAGTGTCGAACAGTGTTTTACACCACGAGCGCCGAAAAATCATACCAAAGTTGTGATTTTGAAGTTAGAGTGGTATAAATATAGTAAATTCAACTATAAAATCACTGTAAAATACAGCGTGATTTGTCACAACAATAATTTTTTAATAATTTTAACAAAAAAAAAAAAATATCTTTTGTAATGAAAAAAATACAGTAACATTCACTATATTATATTAAAGAAAACCAATGGAAGATCTAACTAATGTTATGTAGTTAAAAAAATATAGTTGAGTAAAAGACAGTTAATATTACTATCAGTACATTATTATTACATTTCATATAATGGTAAAAAATATTGTTTCAGGTATACATATTAGTTTGAATTGAAAATAATAGTTTTTATTTAGATTTTTTATTAAAAAGTATTGATACAAAAATGTTAAAAATGTTCCATTTTTGTATCAGTAAATAAATGAAAATTGTGGTAACATTTTATGTCACTCAAATTTAATATATTAACATCATTACAATCAATTACAACATGGACATTCAAATGCGCAACAATTCCTATGGTTTTTTTTTTAATTCTACTTTCACAATGAAATGGTTTGGTTTTAGATGATGTAATTTTTTCAAATACGGAAGCTTAACAGTCGAATTTCCTTCAATAGAAAAATGATCACTTTTTTCTAATTATCCACAGTTTTCCGAATTTTCCGTTAAAATTTTAGCCTATGAAAAGATTAACCGAGATTAGTAACAGAGAATATATTATAACAGAGTACAGAATAGTTCACTAGAACGAGGAATGACTCCGAACCTTTCAAACGTAACTGAGCAACTGTATGCATGAATATTCGATTACGTAAATATTCAAAGAATGCAGGTAACGTAAAGATGAAAACAAAAAGACACTTTTCGATGTATAAACATTTTAACAAATACACAGGTAGATGCAGCAATACATCCATATTCATGCATTCATTTTTATAAATATATTTTTAGCAAACGTATTTCTATACATTATTATAAGAATTAATGTGTTATAATTTACCTTTAAATACCTGCTCATACTATATCAGATTCCATTTTGTCAAATACTCCTTAACGTTATACATTTTCTCTTTGAAGGACCATCTTTTTCTACTCGATTATGCTTTCCATGAATTAGGATTGCCCCTAGAAGTATATACTCCGAAGTATTAATCAAAATATTCAATTTCCATACTCGATAATATCAAAGAATTTATAATCTAAATATATAAATAATGGAAAAATTAAATTTAAGAAATCCCTTTAACGAAGAAAATTGTTGTTGATTATTGATATTATTTAAATGTTTATCATTCAATAATATATTGTACAGTGTAAATAATTAAAATATTTAGTTAACTTTAATTTTTTGTCAAATTTACTAAAAAATATAGTGCGATTTTGTCATAACTAATATTTATAGTAAATACGATCAAATTTCAAAGTTGCACTTATTAATAAAGATAGCAAAAATTTTCAATAAATATTAAGTAAATTAAATTTTTATTATTTAGTTACAAATTTATTTAAAAACAACATACAAATTTATTCAAAATTACTACTTTTAATTAGTAGAAAGAACTTATTTATTTTTATTAATATTTACTATAAATTATATCTAATTTGACCCTTTTTTAAAACTATAATTAATAGTTATATTTAGTACAAAATTATATTTAAAATTATTAAAATATTGTCAATTTCTAAGAAAATATAGTTATTCTCTTTGCATGCTTCAAAAGCTTTGCATGTTCGTGAGACTACAGGAGGCAAATGATTCCAGATACGCTTCATGCGATTCATATTTCATATCATAAATTCAATATTTTTGGAGATATTTGATACGAAAAATTGTGATATTTATATTATCGTGATTTTCTTGTGTCACGATAACTGGCAAGAGATTGATTTACTTTGAAATTTTCTGGAAATTTAGTGATAATAATTTTTCTATAATGATGTTAAATATAGGAATTAAAAATGAATATCGAGAAACCAGCAAATTGAATTTAAGATGCGGTCCAATGAATTTAGAGCAGGCTTTCTTTCAAAGACCTTATCGGGAGAAGTACATTTTTATCCGTATTTTTTCGCTATCGTTAAGAATAAATTAATACTACAAATGGGATTCCAATAATCGATGCTTTGATTAAACATAAATACACCGATATTGTATGCCCAAAGCATTACCTAGTTGGACTTAACCGCAGTTAAGAAATGGAACTTCTTATTCAAGATCAATATATATGTCATTGATTTAATTATTAACTTTTTTAAAAATGCATTATGAAACAATACAATGCGAAGAGAAGTGATTATATCTACGATCTCGTTTAAAAATTTAGAAAGTTTGAAGTATTTATCTCGTCCGGAAACTGTACCACCGATAATTTTTATTATTACTTATTCATTTGGCATTTATTTATTTTTCTCATTGGGTATATTTCTAATTGTAATTATTTTTAATGTCTATGTGGCTTTAGATCCGTACTTAAAGAAATCTTTTGTACTTGTTTGTCTTAAAACATGTCTCTTGAAAATTAGAAATTCCTATGTGAATACCAGGAGATTGTCAGTAATAGCCAATGTCTTTTTTCCATAAACTTCATGTCTTGACGTTGCCACTTTTTACCAGTTCTCCTTGACCATCGGTTTGTGCATAAAATTTTAAAAATAATATGAAAATTAAAGAAATTTAATATATTTACCATAACTGTTGTGATCATGATGTGCATTCTCGTCATGTTCAATATTTCCATGAGCTTGATTATTAATAATATTATATGGAATATTGAAAATTTGAAGTGATTCACCTCCATTTGTAGGTCTTTCTCCTTTACCTCGTACATCTACTTCATTATTTACATCTTGATCATTTACATCTGGCTCCGCATTGTGGGGTTCTAAATTATGTTAGAGATATAACTTACAAGGCGAGCACCAAGAATGCAGGCTCTGGAATTGGCTGAAATTGTAGAAGACAGTTCTTCGCGACAAATAATGAGACACGTGTCTCAGGATTTTTTTTTAATGGGCCTTTTGTTCGGAGATTCAAGCTATTTTATGTCTAAAATGAACTATTTTTGATGAAAATGAGGTTCCTTTCTTTAGTCATAGCTTAACAAATATTTGGGTTGTGTATATAGATTAAAAGATGTATAGATGGAATAATAAAAAGTTTTAATTTAAACTTTGTGTCGTTAAAATATGTCAAATTTTCAAAAAGTTAATGGCAATTGAAAATATGGTAAGAAAATAACTAGAAATTACTCATCTTTTAAAAACATTTAATGGTTGGTATTTTAAGCTCTCTTCTTACTCTATTTTTTATTGCCTTTAACTTTTAGAAAAATCGACATTTTTTAACCAGACAAAGCTTAAATTAGAGCTTTTTCTTTCTCCATTTATACATCTTTTAATCTACATATACAACCCAAATATTCATTAAGCTATGACTAAAGAAAGGAACCTTAGTTCATTTTAGTCACAAAATAGCTTGAACCTCGGAACAAAAGGCCCATTCAGAAGAATCCTGGGACACGTGTCTCATTATTTGTCGTGAAGAAGTGTCTTCTACAATTTCAGCCAATTCCAGGACCCGCATTCCTGGTGCTCCTCTTGTTAGTATAGTAGCATAAGAAACAATCATTTAGTATTCATAGATTTATCTGACCGTTTTGATTTTTTTTATTGATGTTTCTGTGCCTCACTTTTCTGAGGCGCCAATATTTATTTTAAGCTGTTTGTGCTTAGAGCAGAATAACTTCTACAGCTTCTTAGTTTTTTGAGTGGCATTCTACGAACTCTCATCATCCTATGGTATAAAAAATATTTAGGTAGAATTATATCAAATCATCAATTCAAACAAGTCAATAATGGCCAATGTAATCGTTGCATACTTATAAATAAAATACGGTTGCTGAAATTGAAAAATCTAATTATAAAATTCTTGACGTACTTTATCAACACTATTAAAAAAAAAATATTCGCCACACAGACGTAAACTTCACGTCTCAGTGATGGAACTTACTATTTTTTACTATAAAAAATTGAATTTACTTCTAAACCTATTATAATAAAATTTAAAATACGCAGAGAAAAAATATTATTTTATCTAAAGAAATCAATACATTATAGCAAAATTTAAATCGAAAAAATTTGGATATTTACAATAATAATTTTCGATTCATTGCGATTTTATTTTATTGCTTCTACATTGTCCAACAATTTTCGTTATATCTAGTGTAAATTTCATACAATAGAATAAGGTTAAACATATTTTTATCAGTTAAATATTATCAAAAATCACGTAGCACTTACTCGTTTAGGAGTAACTATCTCTTTGACCTTTCTCTATGTAATCTATACCACGCCATAACACATACGTCATACATGTACTCTACTTTCTACAACTGCACCCGTGTTATCTAGTTTCATTTTCTATTCAGTTCCAGATGATATTATCCTTATTAATTTTAACATTTTACTGTAACTGCATCCATATAAGATACCCGTAAGATATAATACAAAAATAATTATGTAATATATTTAAGAGAAATAAACACCTTGGCAAATATGTATACATAATAAAAACATAACTTTATCTCACTTTCGCTCTTTTTCTCTCTAGCGAATATCTCTACCTTTCTGCTCTAGGGATATCGTGACCATCCAATTTTCATTTCCGGCCAATTCGCATGCATTCGTACGTGATTTTCATTTAATTTCCGCTTCCTTTTCCCGTTGCGGTGACGGCTGACGTGGCTGCCACACTGTCACTGATTCTCAGCGTCCTTTTCTCACCCCTTCCTGTATTTTCTCTTTTCACTCGGCGTCGCTGTCACTTTTGGTTCCACTTTTCCATTGCCACCCTGTCTGTCTGTCGCCGCTTCCCCTACTACTTTTTATGTATTTTTCGGCCATGGCCTTCTTAGTGTTTTATATTATTTGTAATTAATTTTTATTCTTTTCTTTTCATTTCATAAGTGAAATTTATTCATCTATTCATTGTATTTATATGTAAAAAAAATGTTATAAAACCTCTATAGATCAGTGACGTATCATTTCTGTAAATACTGCGCGCGACGTAGCAGTAAATGCGCGATATCTGTTTTTTTTCTTATTATTATTCGTTTATTTTTTATATTTTTTATTTTTTATTTTAGACTAAACTTTAAATTATTTGAATTTTGTAAATCCTATTATCCCGTTTCGAGTTATTTTAATCGAGGCTTTATCATGTATTTACAACAATTTCAAGCTCTCTGAAATCCTCAAATAAGGCGATATACACGGTTTTCTGCGTTGACGGTTTGTGCTTTGCTACATCGACGCATTTACAGGATTACCAGCTCACTTTGAAAGTTATTTGTCACATATAGGACGGTTGAACAGCTTGAGAAAATCGAATTCGAATTTAAATCGTGTACGAGATTGAACTCTTCAACATATCGCTCGCGAATATATTGTCCAGCTAGATAAAAAACTTTTAGAATAAGCGATTTCTCGAAAACAAGAGCTATATATGAGACGGTAAGGGACGTTGGAATTCCAAAGGTTCTTTAGATTTTTCTTTCTACACTTCGTTTTATATTCGATCTCTTGAAAGTTTGTAAATAGTGTATTTTTAACAATGAATTCAAATTATAAATATAATTAACCGTGTACATCCTCACTCGAAAATAGTGTTGTTCTCTGTCAGAAGGTGGAGATATCAAAAGAATAAAACCACCGTAGTAAGTGGAACAACGTTTCGGTATTTTTTATTTAAACTCTTCATGTAAAATAGCTACTACAAGAAAACCAATTAAAAGGGTAGCAAATGAGTAGTACGTGCATAGCTGTGCATGCATATACGTACGCATTCCAAACAGATCGACGCAATTTCACACGCATAGATACACACACACACACACACACACACACACACACACAAACAGACACGCATAAATGTATACCCATGCATGCACGTACACACGCACGCATTTTAAGAATTCGAAGAACTTTGCTTCGGAAATTTCTTTATAAATTTTTTATTTGATCATTAAAACCCATAAACTTATACTTTTTGATAAAATAGATAGAATGTAAAATAATATGATAAAATATATAAGAGTGCAACAAATTAAAAAATTTTCATTTGCTCTTTTTAACTGTAGCAGTCTAAGCCCAATGAAATACTTTGTCTAGCAGTTTTCATTTCCAAACTAGTTTGACATGAGGACAACCACCATCTAATTTGGTACGACCAACGTGACCAGGAAGTTAATTGACAACATTGGCGTAATACTAGCACGGACTATCCCCGCTCTCAGAAGACTTGTGAAAAAATTATCGCACTCTTCCCAGTAGCCTAGGAAACTGACGAAATTAAAACAGAAAACATATTTAAAGATAGAATTCAATCTGATCTACCTTGTAGTAATTATTATCTTATCTGTTCTCTTTTTCCCAACACAAAAATAACTTAAAATAATTAATCATACCTTCAATACGTAATATCCTTAAACAGAGTATGTACTTGAACAGTGTAGATATCATCGATGATAGTACCACCAATAAATTGATTAGTTAATGCATTGAGTGTAAACAGTTTCTTAGTTAGCGCAGCATACGACAAGATGTTTTTGGACTTGACTGCAACATTTTTTACCACAACCACATTCCATGAAAACTAGTTTCATTTGAGATATGATCATACGAAAAGCTAAAATGTCTACCAACAATTGTGTAGCCACGAGATAAATTTTTAATAAGAAAATAATCTAAAGATAAGAATGAATTTCAAACTATGTGACAATCCCCAAGCAATACATTTAAGATCATTAATTTAAGATAAATTTCACGTAGTTAAGGTACAACCATTTACTGTTCTAAATCACAATTATAACTGTTTCCCAGAAAATTTATTTTAATTAGGTAGCTTCTTTACAGACTTTTGACTGATAATTCAAAATATAAAATAATTTTTCTTTCTTATACTTGTTTTTTTTGCATTTTGACGTTATGATCAGTTTCATTAACCTCAGACGAGTACTTTTCGGTGATACGATTGCCAGAAACAGCAAAGAAAGATGGCACTAGTATGGAAGTATTAAAAATACTATCCTCATCAGCAGCATTAAATGTAAAATATATACTGCAAAAAGAATTTCATGGGTCAGTATAGGGCATTTAGCGAACTGATTGGTCGCGAGATATGCCCAACGTGTTGAGGGACAATGCCAGCACGGCGTAGAAGAGTGAACAGTAGGGTATATATACCCATATGGCAGGGATAACCCGTCTGAAGAAATCGAATAAAAGCTTATTGTGCACCACTAAAACGGTAAGCAAACAGTGTCACCGCGACGTTATTGGGGACCCCATTTCATAGCTTACAAAATCGTGACCAAGTGCATACACGGAGATCCCACACATTAGCCACGAATTGTTCGGTAGCTGCACATCGGTCAATGTGGGCTCTGAATACGGCGTAGAACATTCATTAGAATTGTAGATTAAGCGGTTCAATAGAGTACAAAACAATAGTTTTTGTTAAAAAAATGTTTAAAATACATCGATAGCGTAAGTAACACACGCTTAAACCGTATAATTTTTTTTTAGTTTAGTGTATGATAACCAGGTTGCAGAAATTTGAGATACACAAATTCGAAATACTGAATTCGGGTAAAGATATCAAATTTTAAGACGGTATACCCCAGAGCGTATGGAGTAAACCATCACATTGAGTAAACGATTCAAGATCAAAATTAATTATCGTGCATGACCTCAAGCACAAATCGACTTCTAGTACAAGGGTATAAAGATTTTTTTTAAGAAAGCCAAATATACCAGTAAAGTCTTTTAGTCAGACAAATCGGCCCTGAATTCCTTTGATTATTAGAGAAAGATATTTTAAGTATCGTCTATTGGATCATAACCAAGATATACCGAATAATTATCGCTTTCGCATGTGCAACTTTCAAATGACGAGAGCGATAATAAGAATCTTGTTCCAATAGCATTATTGTAATAGCACTAGAATCACGATATCTGTTTTCTCGTGAAGTCGAGGCATACGTGTTGACTTCATAGTATCACCTTACGAAAGAACGGTGAAAAAACTTATTACGCAAAGCTGACGCAAAATTTGTATTTGAAAATGTATCTCGAGCATAATGATTGGTAACGTACCTCTGAGTCAAAAATATAAATTTTACACACTCGAAAAAGTTTTACGAAAATTTTTAACAAAGATAAATTATTATATTTCAACGTAGCAGTTTTCCCTGTTCTACTAGTGTTTTTGGTTGGTACGACTTTATTCTCTTTTGTAAATAGATATAAACGAAGCAAATGGAAAAGATGATTCTTCTACCTCAGACGTCTTCAAGTTGCTTTCAAAATAATGCAAAGAATGCTAAAATTTTCTTTAGCTAAAAAGCTCTAACATGACACAGTTCGAAAACATAAATTTTAAAAAATCAGGAAAATTCATCAGCATCCGGTACACAAAATAGAATATATTCACAAAGTTGGAAGGAAATCTATTTTAAACTTCTCGATTTGAGAGAGAATTAGCCATACATATATAATACACAAAATTTATTTTAAAAGTTGTATTTCTTTCTCTATATAGAAAAGCCATTTTTGGATTAGATTTACTGTTTCAATCGATTTGTATAAGTTTAATATAAATTTCGTAAAGCACAGAGATAAGTTTATGTACGTATATTCTTATATAAATGTCAGTATGAAAAAATATTGTCATTTCATAAGGAATTATGTACACAAGGCTGTCGTGTATACTATGAAACTTCACGTGAAAAATAGAATATCCGATGTTGCAGCTCTTTTGAGAACCAGAGCATGCGACATCAGTACACTTGTAAATAGGAATATCCTAATGTTGTTTTTCTTGACGTCATGGAAAAGCGAGGAAACAGGTGATCGCACAATAAATAAATAACTTATGTTGTACCGTGGGAACATCGACAGCAAAAAAATGATAGTAAAAAAGGAGTCAAACCGAATTTCGTTATTTAAATAAGCGAGAGAAGGCTTGAGAAGATTTTTCATTTTCCACTCCACTTTCTTCTTGCTGCACTCGTGAACCCCATCGCTTCGCACCGCCGCATAGAGATGTGGAGGCGGCAATCTACTTATCCCGAAAGAATATTTTGTAGGCTTCTTCTGCACTTTTCAACATTAGTCTCTCCTCGATTTCTACCAGCTTCTGCATATTAGTAAAATTCTCTCTCTTTCGCTCTCTTATCTCTCTCTTCTTCGCAAATCTCTCATTCATCTAGTTTCTTTCTATAAATAACGTTCGGTTTGAACATATATAGTCGAAATAACGTCATACTTCGAATATGCTAGGACGCCGACCCGACATTCTTTTATACAAACAGAAAGAGGAAGAAACCCCTTAAACGTCTGGGTTGCCGGTAGCTTCTGCCTTTTTTTATCGAAACTTTCATCTTGAGAATATAAGTGACTGTAACTCATAACTTGAAGACTTATGAGACCTCTACACTTCTGCTCTGATTGTAAAACTTACTTTATGTAATATTTTTCTGATTCTTAACTTTGGTATTAAAATCTTCGGTATCTTCGATTAAATTTTATATTTCCTCAGCCGTATATTTTACTTTACCCTCTTGTGAGCATCTTGGTGATTATTCCTATTCTATTTGCATACATACATGTGCGTATGCGCGTGTATACACACGTTCACGCCTCCCTCCTTTAGCTCCGTTCTTCAAGAAGAATTTCAAAACTTTGTTGTTAAAGTTACAATTATGTGTGTCAATAAGGAACTGCACGAGTCGCTTAGTAGCAATTGAGCATTATTATAAACAACCAAAAGAAAATAATATTATGTTCTTGGATTATGGAGACTTAAAAAATAAAATACGCATGATAGAACACGAAAAACTTGGCCGGTAATGTCGTAAAGAGAATTGTTAAAAGTCTCTTAATTTTGCTTGTATAGTGGAGCTGCTAATGCAGTTATAAAGAAGATCTGGTTGCATTGTTCTTTTGAGCAGAAAATTCCACCAAGAATTGTAAGAATGTTCACAGCGAGTATTTCTTATGGCCTTTTCGTTTTCAAGTAAAAGGAGAAAGAACGTGCAGTTTCAAGTATTTTGAACAATATAAGATGCTATAATATAATATAAATCTAAACTACAAATGATGATTTAAACACTATTTATCGAAAATTATAATTTCTAATACGGTAAATATACAAAATCATAAAAATTAGAAAGCAAAACATGAATCGAAAACTTTTTACTCGTATAAGAAATAATTTTCTCAAGGTAATTTTATATAGTTCTAATATTGTCAAAAATTTATTAACGTATACTTTTGATATCATTACAATGTAACTTGTACATAACAGTGCATAGTCAAGTTTTAAGTAACCGTGACAAATTTTTTGAAAAAATTTTGTTAATTTTAACACTTTAAGTGGGTGATTTTGAATAAATCCGGTTTCAAATGCATGGTACGATCCGACCTTAAGAGCAACGATACTTTATTTTTTGAATGAAAGTATATTTCCTCATTTCAGAAATAAAGAAAGGTGTCATTGCTATTTATCTTAAAACTTTGTAGAATGACGTATTATTAGATTGACGGGGTAACTAAATTTGTTTAAATAAATTTCTATTTTTCTACATATTGGCAGATTTACCTTATTTCCTATTTATTACGTAAGAAACTGCTTCTTTTAATATCTTATAATTTTCTAAAATGTTAATATTTTTTAACAAAGCAAAACTTAAGTTCTTAATGAAAAGTTTTGAGTTTTACCAAAAGCTATAAAAGTTTCCATCTCGAATTCATTCTATGTATAGTCAAAATAGAAAGATATAAAGAATAATGTTACTGGATAATTGACAGTAAATGAAATAAAAAAAAGTTAATATTAAAATAAATAACATTCGTCACCTGCGGTGATAGTTAAATAATTCAGTTTACATAATGAAATAATTAAAATTTATATTAAAATACAGTTATAGGCAGTTGTGAAGCATTAGAGTATCATAAAGCATTATAACACATGGTATTCATATATTAAGTTATGTTAAATTATTAAACAGATAAATTATAACGAAAATGCTGCAAGCTTATTTCCATTAAAGTTTTTTGAAGCTGAACAATTATTGGAGTTATACTATCCAATCACAGGAACCAGCAAAACAAAATTGGCGGAAATTTATTACTCAAGTGCGCATACGTGTCTTCATTGACATGTCGAACAATAATTTATAGATTTATATCAGAAATTAGGTCAAGTGCGCGTTGATAGCGAGTAAGATTGGCGGAATTTCCATTTTTATCAATTCATTCACAGTAGAATTGGTACACATCCATTTCTACTAACGCATCGTTTCACTTACAATTCTTGAAATAAGCGTTAACAAAATTAATAACAATTGAAGTTCTTCTATATACGTTTGAAGCGGCTGTTCATTCTATCTCCTGTTTTTGTTATTCTCTCATTCTCCCTCAACTCGCATGGCGTGCGCATACGATATTATCGATTTGCTACTGCCGCATTACAGTGATACACGGTTGAGATGAAAAAACGATAGAATTGTATTTGTGGTCACATTTTCATGAAAAGGACGAAGATAAGCATTTTCCTGTCTCCATTTCTTTTTCGAAAAACATGTAGAGAGATGAAAAGAATCAGACAAAGGGAGAGAGAGAGAGAGAGAGAGAGGCGCGAATTTTAGCTTTGCGATAGAGGTCCGTTCAATGGCTATTTTACGCTTTTAATACTGTAATTTTGTGAAATATGAAATATTACGTTTTGATTTAAAAAATTAGCATTCTAACCCCAAACCATCTCCATATGAAAATCTGATGTAAAATTACTGTTGAAACTACAAACTGAATGCAAATTCTATCTTTGAAAATTGAAGATTAGCTTCAAATGGTTAAAGTAGGAATATACAAATTTTTGTAAAATTGCTGGTAGAAATTTAAAATATTTTCCTCTAATAATTGCAATTATATTGGAACTTATCGAATAATCATTTTGTTCGTCCAGTTACTATCTCCCGGTTAAACAATTAATAAAATAATTTAAGTCTAGAACCCAGTAAAAACATGGAACTAAAGTTCAACTGACACAAAAAGGCCGGGAGCCTGACCTTGACGAAACGTTAGATAAACGTTGTATATTGTAAATAAAAATACTCATGTCAGAGTGTTTGCCAATGGCCACACACACATTGTATAATAAATTAAATCCACCATTCGTGCTCTGAGAATAGTAGATATAGAGACAAACAGTATTTTCAATTAGTCCTGAATTACCTTCCACTAGATGGAAGTTTCCAGCTTTTTAGTAAAAATTTATCATCAAGTATATATATAATCATAAAAACGAATGTATCGCAGTATGATCTGAGGTGTGCACCTACTTACTAGCAGTTAGGTGAACTAATAACTCAAAAAATATCTAATATTTACCGTTTTCAGCCTACTTATGGCTGTAGTATTCAGTAATAATGATTTTAATGAAAGCTAATTAATAATTATATAAGAAATGAAATGAACTGCCTTGCTGTTCAATAGTTCAATATCTAAAACTTATATACCTCTTCATTCTCAGTCGTGAGTACGGTCTCGATTGCAGTAATTATCAGAGAATTTTAAGGAGGTATAGATTTTATAACCTCGAATG
Organism: Torymus tubicola; assembly: GCA_035583055.1. Classification (NCBI taxonomy): domain Eukaryota; kingdom Metazoa; phylum Arthropoda; class Insecta; order Hymenoptera; family Torymidae; genus Torymus; species Torymus tubicola. Next base: position 14,074 of record JAWWEQ010039038.1, read on the forward strand.
AATTCGTTAGCTGCATTGATTGGTCTATAAATTTCAGAAATATTTGAGGCTAAAGTTTTCTTATTTCTTTTTAGATTAATTATTTTATTCTTAAATAAATATTTAAAAAAATAATCTCTTTACTAATAATTCGGCTTATAATATAGCTATATAGCAACCTTTTTTCAAAGTGTAGAGGATTTTACTTCGCTTTGCGATAAATTACAATATATAAGAGATGTTATCTTTTTTGTTATTTTGAAATTGTAAAGAAGAAATTAAAATATATAAGGGATATTAACTTTGAAGTACAAAAAATCGCATCTGCAAAAAAACATGATTTGGTAAAACATATTATAAAAGGTGAATTTGCGACAGCTCTTAAATTTATGAATGAATATATTGAAAAAAATAGATTAAAACATCACATACCCTTCCAATTTTATAAAATATCATATTACGTCTAGTTGATTTCAAAGATTTCAAATGAGGCACATTACGTGATGTTTTTGCTGATGCACTAAAAAGAATTAAAATCAATTAAGCTTTATATTTTTATATTGAGTTCGCAGCTCCAAAAATTTTACTGTCACAAGCACAGATAATTAAGGTTATTGGATTTAAAAAAATTTTTTTAAATGTATGTTTTTTTAGACATTATTTAATCAGTCTACTTAAAATATTAACTATTTATTTAATTTATTTAAAAATTATCTTGGAATAAAATTGCCCAAAATAATCTGACTCTCACGATGACAACTACATATTAATTAATAGTTAAAGCTGCGACTTTAGGGTAGATATTCTGTTCTATTAGTTCTATCAAATTTATCAAAGTCCTCAACTGTCTTCGCTAATTTTTCCAACGTCCTTGTTGGACTTGGTAAATTTTTTTAAAGACTTTGTCGGACTTCACTTTAAAGAATTAAACAAGTTGGATAAGAACTTTAAAAGAATCAAGGAAGACCGCAAGCAACTTTGATAAATTTACAAATGCCGATGGGGAATATTCAAATTTCACAGCAACCTACCATAGGTATAAATATTAGAAGTAATTTGCTTTTTGCTTCAGCAATAATCATTAATCGTTCTGCTCAAAAAGTACTCATAAAAATTTAAAGTATTATATTTTGAAAAAGAAGTTTCGAAAGAAAAATACGATAAAACTGTAAAAATGACTTTAGTCGAAATGGCTGTAACCATCAGGTCCATAATTTTTTCTCCATCATGAAACTTACTTTTTTGTTCCTAATATCCATGCTTCTATACAAAATGAGGGTGGGTATCGAAAAAGCGAATGTTCACTTCGTATTTGCAGCAAAATATCTAATTTTGTGTGCCTGAATTACGATATTTATAAATGACTTTTTTGTCTTGGATATACAATCAGAATGTCCTATCCGTCGAATGGCAATAAAGAATAAATCATATATGATCGAAATTGTTACGTCCGAATCGTCATTGTTTAGAATCTGAAATTCTTGTTGTCTTGGAAATAGAAAGAGTTTAAAAGTGAGAATGAGAATAATTATAAGTATTATCGAAATGTAGACTAATCACTATTCAGATAGCAAGATGAACGAATTACAACGACGGTAAAGTGAACAAACGTTTTTAATGACGACAAATTAAGTAAATTAAGTAAATTGAGCGAACGTTTTTCATCACGATGTTCAAATAGTCGACGAAACTTTAGAATATTCAAAACGTCGAAAATTAAACAATTTTGATTTTAATGACTTAAACGTCACAAATATATTGGAGGTCATTTTTTACTCCTATAATATAAAATGGGAAAAGGATATAAAAAATATATATATATATATAAATAAATAAAATAAATATATACCATAAATATTTAATTTTTATTTTTACAAAAATCAATAATTCTACGGAAAAAACTAAAAGTAAATTCTTAAAATACTCGTGGCATTTGTACGGCACATAGGACACCAACCAGCCTCGTCGAAACTTCGGCGAGCATAGTCGCCACAGCAACATTTATGCCCACATGGCACAAATGCAAACAGAGCCTCTTGATGCAGACAATAAACGCACCTTGGATCCTGAACTAAAAAAATAAAATATTTTTAGTATACATTGTTTTATGAATGAATAAATTGATGAATTAAATAACAAATAATCACTAAACCAGTCAAAAAAATTATTTTTCTATGTAGCAATGTAAACTAGTAATAACATGTACTCTAAAATTATTAGACTCAGATCTACTTCCCATTTATTAAATAAGGACTTAAAATTCTACTTCAGTTTCTTTATCAAGTTTTTAGATAAAAACATCACTTAAAAATATTTAAACAGAAAGATATATCTTTTATGTTATTCAGCTGAATAAAACGACGACGGCTATGAGAGGACATATATGCATCATACTCTACTTCGTAAAGGATCGATAATACATATCTTCAACAATCACATGCACGTAATTAACGTAATGGAGTATTTTGGTATTGTACTATATTGTGGAAAATAGAATAATTAAAAGCAAATGGAGTTCAACGTATTGAACTTCACTGCGAAAAGTGGTAACAATGCGGACCTTCAACAATTACTTTTAAATATGAGAAATGTTAAAAATAAAAAAAAAATTTTCCTAAAAAAATTTTTTCTTAAATGCAAAATTGCGATTTATTAGTGATATTGCTTTAGCTTACTGTTATTACCTCGATTTTCTGCTTGCCCCTGATGGATTCCAACACCTTCAACTAATGCTGCGCCTTAAAAAAATACATACATCATTAGCAAAATATAGATACATATTTGTTTATTATTGACATCATCATATAAAAAATTCATATATTGTTATTAATTAATTGCTGTGTAATCTCCACACTAAAAAGAAATATATTATAATTGCTATGCTATGAATAATCAATAAGAATAGAAGTAATTTAAATTTACTTACAACGACTTAATTGCACCTGTCGAAATATCGAGGCATATCGAGGCAATCAATTTACTTGGAAGCCTCGAGAAAGCCTAGCAACGTCGGCGACGGTTATATCCTGCACCTCCAATAGTAAACCTGTAAATATTTATAAATAAATTATAAGCCATGTTAACAATTATTAATTAAAAGAAAAATGTGTTTTGCTTACAAACAAAACTCCAGGGAAAAGGATGCCGGTGGTTTCTATTTAGTCACTCGTGATACGCTTCGATAGCATTATTCGTACGCCGCTCCATACCGAAGATAGAGAAGCCTTTCGAGTTTACCAAATTTAGCCATTGCCGTCTAAATAAGTAAAAAATGGGCGCAAAATGTTTCTTGTAGATGCGCGTACCTCGGCGACTATATTATTGAAACATCCTTCTATTTCTTCTGTCGGCGAAAAGGCCAAAGCTATGCACTTTTTTACGATACGGTACACCTCTTCATTATATCGAACAGCTCTGGTTAATCGAAGTTCTTTTATCTTATGGTACACCGCCTCAAAGAAATAAATTAAATGTTATTAAAAAATTAGAAACTCACAAATTCACTTCTTATAAATTTTATTCATATACGCACTCTATCGAAATGCACATTGCATCTGGTTACTCGAAACCCCGGAAATATTTCCCGACGGTCGTTCGTAGAGCCGTTTCGAAATCACACATGGGCGGTTGTAATATTGTTCGGTTGCAGAATGTTTACAAAAAAGTTGTAAACAAATTCAGTATGCTGCATGTGTTTTTCTTGACATAAGTGCATAAAACCCTGGAATTGCCTAAAAGAAAGAAACATTTTTTCATAAACAACAGGTCTTTTCCTATTAATCATGTACTTACAAAAATACTTACATGGTACTTACAGTATCGAGAGCAATTGGTAACATTGATGCATACGTGGTACACACGCAAACATTGCAGCAATGAATATAGTTTGTAAAATCATACATGATATTTAATATATATAAAACTGATATTAGTGGATATTTGATGATAGGAGTGTAAAATTGAGTAGAGAGGACAAGAATAAATAATATAAAAGAACTAACTCGAATTTTATATCTATACAATAAAACGATGGTATATATAAAGGTATATTCTACGAATCGCGCCGCTTGTCCTGCTCTCCTCTCTCAATACGCAATTCCCTAATATCAATTCGGAATATTTAAATTTACTTAATAGGCTATCATTCCGTCTGTCCACCCTACTCTGTCACTTGTGAACTTATCTTTTTTGTGCCGGCGGAGAAGATGCTGGTACCGATGACTCTCCCACCCAGGACTTGGTGAATCCAGTCGGTCGTAGGTGCTAGTTGACCGTCGACTCCGCTGCTCAATAGTCTCCGATGGCCGTTGAAGGATATTCTTCCAGAGTGATATTTTCTCACATTTACGTTGGATAGCAATTGGTGCATTTGATGGTGGAATTCGCGACGAGCGGTTCCTCTTCACTTAAGTTGGCTGAGGGTGGAGCCGGAGCTGGTTTGAAAAGATGTTGTCGGTTCGGTGGTCCTGAATGGAAAGAGGCCGAGTACTCTACGCTCCTTGGCGTGAGGCCCCCGATCGCTTCGTAACGCGCGCACTTCGCGCGCCCCAAGTTGCGCGGGTCGCAAGTACGCGCCAATTATAATTTCGATCGTCACAAGTTGTTGTATTGCAAAATTCAGCGCGTAAAAATTCGTTATCATAAAATACGGGTAGTTACCGAAAAGGCGAACGTTCACTTCGTATTTGTATCAAGATATCGAATTTTTTTACTCCGAGTGACGTTATTTACTCATGACTTTTTTAGCGAATGCATGTAATTAGAATGTTCGAATCGTCGACTGTTCATTAAGAATAAAGAAAATATAATATAGTTTTATTCGAATCGTTAAAAAGAATGACGAGTTCCGTAAATGTAAAATATTTTGTACTAACAAGGAGAGGCTCAGGGTTCCGGATCACCAATTTTCCTAAACCTTACAGAGGTTGTAGATATTATTGAATAATAAAACTCTGTTAAGTTATAGACCCTAACGATCCATATAAAAAAGTT
>JAWWEQ010039049.1:0-19026 GCA_035583055.1 Torymus tubicola
GCTGTGGTGTAAAATATAATCATACTCTATTAAAGAAGCAGCATAAAAACAAAATTCTGTGGAATAAACACATGAAAATCAGTAATAAGTAAACTGGACTCCGCTAGTCATGTCAAGAAGAGGGTTTTTTTAACTATCTTTTAAAAATTCATAGCTTTTTTCTGAAGAGGTTTCCCATCTTGTTCAGGGCTTATGTTGAAGGGTTTACAATATAGAACCAGAAAAGAATTTGTCGAACAAAAAATATTCATACGTAGCACTGTCTTTTTTTTATAAAGGTACATTGAGAAGCAGCTAATCAGAGACTTTCAGAAAGGGTCATAAAAAAAATATAACTACATTCTAGAAGTAAAATGCAAACTTTTTCCAATCAATATTCTATACACAAAGTTTCAGGATTTTGAGTAAAAAAATGGCAAAAGTTGAGTTTTTACCAAAAATTGCAATAATAATAATTTTTGATATGCAATAACTTTTGTAATTATTGAAATATTGCTTTAAAAATTTAGGAACATATTTTTTTCACAAAAAACTAAGTGTCTACAAATTTTGAGCAATTTTAAAATTTTCACCTTGCTCAATTGACATGAAATTACGCATATATGTATATATATATTCTATATTTTTTTTTAGTGATTTTTGTTTCGAAAACCTATAGGCCTATAACTCCCTGAAATTTCTATGATTCTAAGAAAATTTTAAAAAATTAAAATTTTGTAGAAGTATTAGTTTGATAATAAATACGAGTCTCGTATGAATAAAAAATATATGATTAAGGTTGACGATTAAGAAGGTTCTATACCTCACGGCTTGCGGGGCATGGGGAGGGGATTTCCTCGCACCGCGCACTACTCCTCTCACCAGCACACAGTGGGGAATTTTGCGTTTTTTTTTCAATATCAAATATCTTTGTAACCAAATGGGCTAAAGAGACGTTCAAGGTCACATGAACATTGAAATATCCTTTTTTTTTTAAGGCAAAACAACGTAAATTACATTTTTTCGAATTTTTCGTATTTTTGGTCATTTTTTCGAGGTCAAAAGGTCATGGTCGGAGTTTCTCGATAACTTTCCTGTAATCAATATTATATTAGCTTTCAATTTCGACCTTGAACGTCTCTATAGCCCTTTTGGTTGCAAAGATATTTGATATTGAAAAAAATGCAAAATTCCCCACTGTGCAGCACCTCCTCTTGCAGCCTACGAACTCGAAATCGGTGTTGTTCATCGCATTCAGATTGCGTATAAACATTGTCCTGCATATTTGCTATATTACTTATAGTGTTTTCATTCGCTCTAACCTTTTTTAAGGGATCGTATCCTAAATGTTTTGTGTTTTATCAAGATACTTCCATAAGAGCCCGTGTATAAGAGTTGAACTTTGAAATTGAATAATTTCACTACCGAGTTGACAGACGATCTGCAATTTCGAACACTAATAGAAAATTAATCCAAGAACAACAATCTTGAGTTTTCGGACTCACGTAACCTTTTTCACTTCGGTATCGAACCTCCTTTAGTATAGCTTTGAACCAAGTCATATCAATAATTAGAGTTTTAGTATTTTTTATGAATTAATAATGAATATTGTATATGAATTTTTTCTTTATAACCTATATTTATAATGTTTGAGATTATAAAAGTTCAATATTTCTTTCTAGTTCATGTAGTTGAGTTACGAAAATACTCTTTGTACAATAATAAAAATGAACCTGAATCCTAGTAATATTAATACTACTACCTGTACCTCTGAATGTTCCACGATTAAAAGAAAATTAGCTCAGTCTTTGAATTACATAGTATAGTAATGAAAAAAATATGAAAACTTCTTGGAGTAGCCTAAAAAATTAAAAATATTTCTTAAATTTATTTACATGTTTTCTTCTTCTATCCAAGGCGATCAACATTAAAAATTAATAATAAACTAATTGTTTAACGCAAAAAAATTTAAGGGCCGCAGGTGGCACTGATTTTGGATTTGATTTAAACATGTCTCCAGAATGAATTTCACGAGATATACAGGAATAATGTTACAGTTAACATCGCTAATTATCCCTGTCAATGTGAATATATGTATACACAAAGCAAAGAGATATGTAAAAAAAATTATCAATTATATAAGAAAAGTCAATTGACGAATTGCAGATTCGATTTTTTATATACTTTATAGCTATCTGAAGTCCTCTTTACGAGACTTATGTAGCTCTGCATTGCCGTGCTAGTAAGTGTTTTCCTCAGTAATTCGCGCAGCAGTTTGGACCTACAATCTTAGGTAGATTTCAAAATACCAAAGCTACAATGAGATAAACACGTAATGTATCCGAATTTTCAAAAACTTAGTACATAGGTGTTAGTCAATTGCCGATGTTAGGATTTGAACTGAACTCCAAAAATGGAGGAACAATGATCTATCGTTAAAATTTTATGTACTCAAAAACCGCTTGTGTTGCTTTGAATAACAGCATTATAAAAAAGTAGTTTAAAAAAAATATATATCATCTATGGTATTTCGTGTTCGTTTGTTTACAATTATATGTTTTTTATGAGTATATAAAGTAATGTGATATATGAGAAAAGAATAAATACCATTATTGTTTGCTTATCGTTAACATTTTGGTTACATTTTTTTGTTTTGCGCCTAGCATACATAAAATGTGAAAATCTAACTTTATTTTCTATTAACTGTCAAATTCATTATGAATGTGCATCATTAAACAAGTTTTTTTCGACTCGTTAACTATCGTTAAGTATAAGGTAAATGTTTCTTTGTCGGTTATATTATTAAGTTGATTTACGTTTAAAGTTTGTAATCTTGTTGTTATTAAATAAAATTTAGGCTGAAGAGGTTGGCAAACCAAGCCAACGAAACGCCGCTCTCGGTTACACGGAAAAAAATTTGCTTTTTTTCTTGTGACATACCCAGCCCTATTCAAATCCAGAAAATATACCAAACTTTATACATCAATATGCTTGAATACTTTAACTTGAATATTTTTACAAATGTGATATGCAAGCAAGTTTATTTCTTTAATTATTACTGTACGTAAATAATTATGTTGTATCATGTACTTTTTATATTTATATTTATATAAACGTGCTGATCATGATTGTAGAACATGATCGATTATCGACAACAAACAAACAAAAATGATATTTATTATTTTCTCATATGGCATTTACTCAAATATAATTGTATAAAATAAAAAATCATATTAGAATCAGACGCGCGTCCTTTAAAGTATTGTATGTAAATAATACGATGATTCTTCGATTCCACATTTTTGTTATTCAAATCTATTTAAAAAGTGTTCAGCCTTTAACGTGAAATGATCTGTACAGCCAAAACTATTACAAAGAAGTGTTGTATTTGATTGGATCTCATTAGTTTTTTAATGAAAAAAATTAATCTTATCCATCGAGAACATTCTGTTTTCTAAACAGTTATATAGTATATTCTTAAATATAATGATTATCATTTTTTATTAATGAATGAATTCAAAGAGCTCATACTTTTCAAAATTAATTTAACAATTGATAGAATATATGTTTAGTTCGAATTCTTTAATATAGATAAATTTCTGTTCATTCATTGATCAATCATATGAAAAATTTGTAAATAACAACTTAGATTAAAATTTTTAATACATACCTTATTTAACACTGTAATAAGTTGATTGACCGTTAAATTATCTGATATTGTAATTTCCATATCTGCACGTTGTGACGTTGGAAGCTTATCGTTTTCCTTGGGTTTTTCTGTTTCAGCTACATTTGTTTCAGTAATTAATAATTCTTCAAAAGCTTCTTGACGTGGTAAAGCGATACTACTATGAGGAATACCAACATGAATGTCGGAAGTATTTTGTTCTGTCAATGTTTCACACTTAATAGCAACCGTGTAGGGTGAAATATTCAAATTGGCTGTCACGTCTTGAGGTTTAATTTCTCCGTAAATATCTGATTGCTCCCGATCACTTGTAATTACTTCTAATGTTGTGGCCCCAAATCTAGCTTCCGTTAATTCTATAACAGCAGTTTTTTCAGTTGGTTTTATATCTTCTTGATATTGATCTTCCTTCTCTGCTGATTGTTGAATAGTTACTGTGAGACTTTCTAGTGGTATCTGATAAGGAATAATATTTTTCTCTATTGCTTTTTCAGGTAACAAATCATCCGTAGGTGATTCTGTTCTAACGACTTCTTGACTTGCGACAATCTGTGTGGAGTAATTTGGTGTTGCATTAAATTCTTTCATTTCTAAAGATGAATTATATTCAGATTCTTTCTCAATAGCTACAATTTCTGTTGTATGTATGCTATCAGCTTCAGTGACCATTACCTCAGCTTTTCTTGATTCGGGATGTATTTCTTTTACTGTTGGTACTACATTCTCAATTGGAACTACTTCCTTAACCAGCATTCCCTCAAGGTCATTGCTTGTCAATTTTGCAGTTAGTTCATCGTGCACATCTTCCGTAATGGGACTAATATTTTCAGCAAGTTGCATTTCACTTATTTGATAGGAAGTCATTGTGTGAGTTGGTACTGTTTTACCTTTGTGACTTTCTGGCATTTCATATGTATTGTACTCTCCTTCTTTTTCTGCTAATGTATATTGAACTATCTCTAGCCCCTTTCTTTCATCTAGCATTAATCGAGTATAACGTTCTTCCGGTTTAACTTGATCTTTCAAAATATTTTCTTGCTCGTGAGTCAATGTTTCTTGTACAATTTTGGCTTCTGACATTTCAATTGATATATTACCAGTTTCAGTTGTAAATTTGATTGTTTCATTATACTCTGCTGGATATTCAGCTGTTTCGATCTCAGAAACATTGATATATTCCTCAGGTCGAACATTTGTATTGGCCTTTGCAGCGGATGGTCTAGAAGAAACTGTGTATATTCCTTCAGATTCTTGAATCATTGGTTTCATAATTACTCCTAATTCTAATGCAGTGATTATTTTCTCAGCTGATTTCATTTCCGGTTTATCATGTGGTTGATAAATATTTTCTTTTTCTGCTGTAGTTGTTTCTGATGTAAACACGGGGAAATTTTCTTCTAAATTAATTTCGGCATTGAACTTTTTCAAGTCATCAATTTTTAGTTCGGATTCTTTATATTCTGAATCTACGCTTGAAACTTTAATGCCTTCAAATGGTCTAACGTTTGGAGTTGCTTCATAAAAGTCTAGCTTACGATCAGGATGATAAATATTTTCACTTTCTTGAATTAATTGTTCCCGAGAAATAGCGGCTTCGCCTCCACAGGTAATTTCGATTTCAGCCTTTTGCGAGGTTGGCAATTTGTGAGGAATGTATTCACCTTCCTTTTCAGATACTAATAATTCCTGAGTAAAATGTTGTTTTTGCTCAATAATAGAAGAAGATGCTATTTCAGTAGGAACTATTAATTCTGGATAGTACTTTTTCGGTTTATCTGCAGTATAGACTTCTTCTACTTGAAGACATTCAATTTCATTCAATTTAATTTTTGGTTTAGTTTCTACAGGTTTCATTTCTTCCAACTTATCCTCTTTGAGCCCTTCTTGAATTTCAAAAACTGTGAGGCTTTGTTGAGGAATTACCGAAGTTTCTGCTTGAACTTCACTTGGTTTTTTATAATTATCAGAAGTAATTTCTTTCTCATTCGTAGTCATTTCACTGATCGTCGTTGCTTCTCTTAATGTTAAAGTTACTTTAGCTGTACCAGCAGAGTCTTTGCGATGTACTTTTAAATCGGTTAATTTAGCTTCAGTGGGATTTGTTTCACTTATTATTATTCCTTCCGATGGAATAACCCCTGTAACTGCTTCAGCTGAATGTGGATGAGAAGTACCAGTGAATATTTCTGTCTTATCTTGCACCATAGTTTCTGTTGTTGAATATGATTCAACTGATGTTACCGAAAGCGAAGCTTTTCTCAATTTTGGTTGATCAACATTAATTTTATCCGTTTCTTTTTCTTCTGAAGGATGATACTCTTCTGTTAAAGCTACTACAGTATCTACAGTAATTTTTGCTTGTTCATTTTGAGGTTTTTCTGGTGCTTGATCGATAACTTGATTTGTCGAGATTGTTTCATTTTGTTGACTAGGAATATTTATCAATAGTGAAGGTATAGATGAATCTTGAATAATTTCCAAATCTTCAATTTCTTCTAAAGATAATTCCTCATCATTGATTTGAGGTTTCTTCATTTTTAATGACTTTGTAGTTTTAAGATATTCTAATTCTTCTTGTATTTCTTCTTCAGACTCTATATCTTTTTTGTCTATTACTTCTAGTGAAATTTTATCTGTTGGGTGTTGTTTTTTCTTTTTCCGTTTTGTTTGGTGATCAACATCAGTTGTAATAGTTTTTTGTGTTGTATAAATGTCACGTTGATCTGTACTTTCATCATTTGTTGTGCTTAGTACTGTATTGTCTTCGATTTCTACAATTTCAACCCCCTCTTCCCTACTCTCTAGTGTATCATCAACTTGAGGTTGTTCCTCTACTTTTGTACCTTTGCGTTTGCGCAATGTGATGTGTGCCTGCTGAGTGTCCTCGTATTCTGTGGAAAGTATGTGAGAATGTTAGGTGTAAAAGATATTGTGTATGACGTAATTTTCTGCTCAGTTATTATTTTCAATAATTCTTTTATAACGTAGTATGATATCATAATATTTAAATGTTATTTGAATTCAATGCAACTCATTAGTAATATGTAGATAAAACTTAATAAAATCAATATACTGAGCAAAATAATTGCGAATGTAGTTAATATTTATAAGTGTTGAATTTATTAACAAAATGCAAATGCGTAAGCAAGCATGTAGTCATAATGTGTTAAAGGGTAAAAGCCTTCAGTTTGCACTTTTGACATTAAATGTACAAACCTATTTTGTAAGCTTTATTGGTGTAATACGTATAAATGTATATCTTACAAATGTTTTACAGTACATCAAATAATTTACATACTAATGCACAACCTAAGTTTGATTAGAATAGGGATGTACATTATTACTGACAATGATATCTATGTATAGTTTTTGTTTTTTAGATACAAATAAATTAATGATAGTAATATTTTCAGAGTTTTGTAATTATCTATTGATACAATTTAAACATATACTTATGTCGTACTTACTTTTTAAAAGAATTTAAATGAAGTTTTTAGAAGGTATCTTGAAATTAGATTAGAAAAAGGATGATTAAGAAACCTTTATATAAAAAAATTATCTAGGATGTATTTAACACTAAAAAGGGTACTGCGCATGAAAAGCATAGCGGCGTAAGCGATATTTCACTGGTATATTTCGATCAAGAAAGCTTCATGCATCTGAAAGAACATAAAAATAAATTCACGCAAGTAAAATATAGCCAAGCGTAAAATAGAAAATATAAGTATGCCAAACCTAGCATTGATTATTAAAATTACAATAAGAATCTAATAAAAATATAATAAAACTTTCAAACTTCTTTGTAAGAAGTTCTTTAATTTTATTATATTATCTTAAAATAATAATTTAAAAAATTTTAAATTGAAATATTAATTTTTAAATTCATATACATTAATATGAACTTCAATTTTTTATTTCATTCTTGTGTGACATAGAAATAGTAATTAATACAAAATTTAATTTAAACTGTCTAATGAATATTTTATTTTCGAAAAATAAATTAGCCCAATGATTTTTGCAAATAACGGATAACGATAAAATTTAGAAAGAAATTATTATTTCTACGTCTCTTAAAAATTGCTCATAATATTGCAATTTTCATTAAATTAGCGATATTGGTTGAAGTATTGTACGTAAAATACGACACTCCTAAGTAAAATTAAATTATAATGATTTCTATCTCTATTTTTTATAATCTTCGTTTCTAATCTTGTATGGTCGTGTTTTGTGATAAAATGAAAATTATTTAGAAGTCGCTTTTCTTAATGCTATTTTTAAGGTACATTAAGATTGTTCTCATTAAGTATACAATAGTAGTCTAGCTACTTAGGTGAAATGATTCAACTAGAAATCAGCTAAAAACCAGTTTTATAATCAGCTAGAGTCTATCTTATGTGTTAGAACTTCCTAGCTCGTAAACTAGATGAATATTCAGTTAAATATCGACCTATTTAAGATGGCTTAATGATGCCAGTTAATTTTGAGTTGATCTTGCTGAATAATTAGTTGACATTATTCAGCCATCCTAAATATATCAATATCTAGATTGATATATATTTAATTCACCAGCTAGAAAACCCAAATTACGACGTAAATTATAGTTAGTTGTGTAGATGTTTATTCAGCTGATTTTTTCGGCTAGGTAGTCAATCAAAAGAGTATACTTGCTTGTGGTATATGCTTTGTATAAATGTTAAAGATTAGTATACTGTAGAAATAAACTTTAAAAAATAATTAATAACTGCAACAAACAAATGTACGTGAGCCTATCAATATTTTTTATTATATAAATTATAATTTTTATTACATGAATTATTATTATTATCAGTATTATATCATTTGTATTATAGTATTATAATAATTATTCATAAGTGTGTGTATGTGCGTGTGTGTGAATTACATACGCCAAGCAAATATTTTATAATAGTCTTCGTATTTTAAATGTTGAAAAAAATAAATAATTTTTAAATAATATATTTAACGGTGTTAAAAAAGCATTATGCAAATAATTTTCTTTTCTTCGTAAAATATGTCCATATAAGACTAGAAATCAAGTTTTTAATAAAAAATGGAAATACGGATCATTATTATTTCATTTGATCTAGGATACGGTAAAAAGTAACACGTGGTAGATAAAGTTGTTATTTCAGAAAATTAATTATCGAGAACTGTGCATCGATACTCTTATTTTTTTCTTTTGAATATTAAGCATAAATAATTATATTACAAAAACTAAAAGAGTTGCCTAATGCAGAATGTTTTGTAAAAGCAGTAAAAAATTTTAAAATATTTTGTTTGCATTCTAACTGGTGGACAGTTTTTGAACTATTTTAGTCAATGTTTTTAATTTACAGGTATTTAAAAAATATTGTACAAATTTATTCATGTTTTTTAATTCAATGTTGTGGTTTGTCTTTTGTGATAAGCAAATGTTATTAAATGCTTAATATCAATTCAAATCTTATATTTTTAATTATAAAATTTAAATCATGCAAAAGAGTTTTTAAAATCAAACCTTTAATTTCTCGAACATCCTGTACTTGCACAACTGATATATCTTCTCTCCTTTCTGAAAGCATATGTCCAAAATTTTATTCTTTTCTAGATATTTATAGTAATTTTAATGATACATAATAATTTATATATTTAGGAATTAAAATATAAAGAAGTTTTACACTAGTTCAAATTTTTACTATTTACAAATAAATCTTGATAATAGAATAAAATAACTATTTTACTCTTAAAATCTATGACGAAGATTCTTATTTCTTTAATCATTATAGTAAAGTAATGCTTTATAAGTTAATTTTAAAGTTTTTTAATCAATTTGTGAATGTAAATTAATTTTCAATGTACACTTTAAATTATTAAAATTGTTTAACATTGGTTAAAAATGAGTTTTTAGATACTTATTGTTCTAACTATACAGTTTGATGCAGATGTTGTAAAAATTTTTGTTTTGCAAAATTTGAAAACATCACAATAGTTAACTGGCCACAAGTATTTTTTTTCTTTCTAATGCTTTATTTATCGGACTAAATATAATGAAAGTTAAAATAAATTCTATGATCAAAGTATAAATAATAATTTTAGCCTTGAAAAGTATAAATAGTATAACTTGTAAAATTTTTATTATACATATTGTTAATATGTAAATTAATTATAAATTAGTTTTTAAAAGCCTACCGAGCAAAATTATCTATATAATAATTTTTAATTGTATTTGAACTTGTCCATATAACGTATTAACTTACCCATAATGTGAATGTCTGTTTGTTGTATTATTTGAACTTTTTCTGTTGTACCATCAGCAGTTTCAATATGCTATTTATCGTTAACAAAAAAAAACCACAATTATAATTTTAGTTTACCACTATTAATCCTTTAGTTGAAACGAAAATTTTATTATTTACCTCAGTTACTTCAGTAACTTCCCAAGCTCGAGGTCGGAAATCTTCAGGCGTAAAATGAGTTATTATTTCTTCAACGGTTGCATGTTGTAATTCTACCATTTTCATGAAAGCTCTGAAACCGACAGTAGCAGCAACAATACTTTCATCTGTCGTAGTTTCTTCTGTTAAAACTTGACTTATTAATGGCCCATGTCCCTTTCTTTCTACGAGTTGTACTAAAGCATTTTGTGCATCAGGTGTCTTGAGTGCAGGAAAATTGTCAGTTTTATACAAACTTTCATTAATTTCATAAACTGTAACACCTTGACGTACTAAGTAACCGATAGTAGCTAATTCTCGAAGTGGCTGTTTGCCTGGACTAAATTCAGGAGCAGTAAACATTTCCATAGTAGTTTCAACTTCTCTCCCTATTTTTTCTTTTTGTTCTTTTATAATTTCTTCAATTGTCACTTCACTCGTTTGTTCTTTTAGTGTTATTTTCTTATCAGGTTTTTTCTTCTTTTTCCTAATTTCATGAATGCCACTTTCTGTATGAACTTCAGATATGGAAACAGTTTCAAAAGTTTCAGATGTTACTTCAGCTCGATCTATAACAGTTTCAACTACAAAATCAGACGCAGTATCTTCGATCGTTGTTTCTGAAACAACAATTCCCTGTTGTTCGCTAATAATAGTTTTTGCTGTTTCGTCTAATTTAGGAATAATATCGGTTCGCTTATTATCAACTTTTTTCAAACTAGGTGTAGCTTCTGTGATTAATGGTTCATGAACGGGTATAATTTTCTTCGCTCGTGAAGGCTGAATAAAAAAATAATACTTATATAAATTTTTCATAATCTAGAGTATTTATTATTTAGTATATTACCTTTTGGGGTTTTTCTTCTATCACCTCAGTACTGTCAAAGACTTGCGTTTCTTCTGCATCCACAATTTTCCTAAAATAAAAAATAAAGAAACGTTTTAAAATGGTAAAAGTTTGTTTTAAAGATCAATAACAAGTTTATTACTTTTCTTCAGGTTGTTCTTTTGGCGTTCCTTTTTCTTGAATAACAGATTTCTTATCTATTTTTACGCGTTCAGTTTTAATTTTTTCTTTTGTTTCTTTTGCTTTCTTCAATTCTGGTTTTTTCTTTTTATGTGGCTTTTCTATTGACTCAAGAGGTATATCTACAACTTCAATATCATCAATTTGCTTTGGTGATTTATCAGTGGACTCTAAAAATAATTATTTTAGATAGTATAGTCGTATAATTATATAGCTTTGATTTATATTAAATAATGAAAAATTATTTACCCTTTACATGTAATTTTGCTTTAGTTGTAGCCAATCCAATATCACTAGTAGCTTTACAAACATAAGTTGCAGCGTCATCGGGAGTTACTTCATTTATTTTTAGTGTAGTTTTCTTTTCTTTTTCAGAAACATTAATTTTAATATTATCAGTATTAAGTACAATTTTATCATCTTTAAACCAAACGATGTCTGAAAGTAAATTTTTTATCTTGTAATAAAATCATAGTAAATGACAAAAAGTACAAAATTTTATTGTAAATTTACCTGGAACAGGGTTACCGGAATACACACATTCCAACACAACAGGCTGTCCTTCTTGAACATATGTATCTGTAAATTCTTGAATGAAACGAGGTACTGATTGAGTTGCTGAAAATGATAATATTCTTTTTATTATTAGTTATAAAATAAAACACATTTATATTTTCAGTTTACCTGTTTATACTTTTCAGTCGTTGGATATTGAACTAATTAAGTTGATTGTCAGTAATCTGTTAGCAATGAAAAACATAACACACCAAGCAAAAATTAAATTTCAAAAAAGTTCAATTTTTATTCATGTTAGGTTGTTAATAACAAAAAATACCTGACATTGTTCCTCGTTCTTCTTCGATATCTGCTTTTTGATAAATTTGACGTTTTCCTACACTACTAGTTAAACTAAGATCACCACTACATTGACTTTCAAGCAATAAAAACTCTTGTAACTCTTCTTGGCTATCTGCAGTATGAAGTTGTTGAAAATATTCCAATTCTATTTCTCTAGGCTCTAAAGAATATATTTTTGGTTCTATCGAAAATTTTAACTCTTTATTATTTCCATAATATTTCCGGGAAATTGGAATTCGAGACTTAGGATATGTATGATATTTTCGCTTTGATACGTGTTTTTCTAAAGTATCATCAAAATTTATGGCATGTATATCATTCTGAGAATTTATATTATTACAATATGATAATTGTTTACTTTGGCTTGTGCTACTTGTTGATGTTTCGCTAGCTTCTTCGATAGGGGATAAATAAAAATTACTTTCTGCGTCTTTTGAGTTAAAGAACGTTTGATTTGTATATTGTGATGATTTAAAACTGATGTTTAAATTTTTTTCATATTTAGTTGGTGGTATTTCTCCAAAATCTAAGGCGAATTCTTCTTTTTGTTTATTTATTTTAGAGTATGAAAATTTAGATGTATCACCATTTATACAGTTTTCTTCATTTTTTTTCCTTGTGTTTCGTTTACTGTATGTATTGACATTTAATAGATTTATTTTTTTTATTGGTTTTTTTAGGTTAATATGATTCAAATTTAAGTAAGGAGATAATCGATATAGTTTTTGTTCTTTTGAATTTAAATTATTTAAAAGACATTTCATTAGGATCATTTTTATCTCTAATTCCCCCTTTTTTAAAAGTACTAGTTTATTACTATCTATACTATTTCGATTGTACTGCTTCAATTTTTTCTTTTTTTTCTTTATGTTATTTTGTAAATGTTTAGTTTTAATATACTTTAGCACTTTATATTTACAATTTATGTTACCTATATTTTCTATAGGTGAAAATAAATTAGTTTGTTCATTGTGATTTTTGAATGCATTAAATATATTCTTAAATTCTGAAATTGGTTGAATATCCACATCTGACTTCATATTGACAGTATCTTCAACGTTCTTTAAAGTTTGTACCAGTTGGAGAGAACTATTAAATAGTGTTTCTTCGTTTTCATGTAGGATTGCGTTATTTGAATAATCACTCAAAAATACAGGCATGCGAACAAACGAGCTGAAGTTGCTTTGATCTTTATTATGCTTACCTCGAAGAGCTTCTTGCATTTCTTCCATTTGAGTCACCCATTCAGGTTTTCGGTACTCTTTTGTTCCAACAATACCTATGATAAAACAATTAAATAATTTTTAATGTAATGTTAAATTATATGTTGATTTTATTATAAATCGTATCAAAATATTTTAATTTTTATAATGTTGTAATTGGAATGTTGCCTTATTGTCGTTTAGATATTTAATACTACTATTGTTATTATTAAACGATGTGTTATGTATTGGTTTGAAGGATATGTGTAAAGGTAATGGAAAAATTTACTAGTTATTTGGAATGCTTTCATGTATATAGCGCTGAAAATAAGTTCATTATTAAAGTATCTATAAAATTGAACAATATATAATAAATATATAACAAAAATAATTATGGTTGGCTTAAAAAAAAAGAATAGGTTACCTTCTACCGATAAATAAGTAGTAGTTGTAGATACTCCTAATGAATTATGTGCCTCAAATACAATTTCACCTGTATCATCTGGATACGTCTCTGTTATTGTAAGAATTGATGTCCCATCTTCTAATTCTTCGATTTGAAATTCTTTCGATGGATGGATTTCCATACCCTGTTTGTACCATTTACCTTCCGGCTTTGGTTTTCCTTTAACTTTTACTTCCAACCTTAAACATGAAAATAAACTAATTATATGATATGTTATTTAAATATAAGTTTCCTAAAAAAAGAAGAAAAAAAGGTTTCCCTAGAATTACAAGGAATCTTCGACAATTAAGATTTTATGGTTCTACTGCTGCAAACATTTATATTTATGTTTTCTTTATTGTAAAGTGCATAGGAAGTCGTCGTCATTAATTAATACCAATATGGAAGCAGAAACAAACTGATGTTGAAGAATACAAAAGATTTTATTTCTTAAAAGGGTTGCGTATTCGAATTAAAGCGATACAACTTCATATTTTACATAATTTAACACATAAGATACGATCAACTTCCAGAAACTTTTAACTTTTCGAAAAGTGCAAAATTTTGGATTTAAAAGGCTATAACTCAAGTTTTTTACAATATACATAATTAGATTAAAAAAAATGTTCATTTTTCAATGGAAAAGTAAATAAAAAGTTTAGCTTAATGGCAGAGAAAGGCTTTTTTACAAAAAATTACCAAAAGATAAAAATGTGGTCTTTTTTAGTTTTTTTGTGTTTTTTGATTTAGAAAAAAAGTCGCTTACGATCATTGTTAAATGTTCAGAGCTTTTTCTTTAAAACAAACGCTTCAATGTAAGCTCTGGTTGTATAGGTATACGATGCCTTATGAAAAACACTATAATTATACTTTTAAGTAATATTTTTTAATTTTTTTATTGAAAAATGAATTTTTATGTTTTGATTCAGCCATGTGCTTTGTAAAGAGCTTGGGCCTTTTAAAACTCAAATTTTGCAGTTTCAAAAAAGTTCAAAGTTTTTGGAATTTACTCGTATACGTAATATAGTCTTGTATTCAAGAAATTTTACTGTGTGTGATATGCGTATAAAAATAAATATTAATTGATGTTTGGATTGACATTGGATTTCGTAACATCTATTTTCCAATGTATATTAAAAAGTTATGCAGGGGATTAATACCTGTATTCTATAAAAAATTTTAATTATTCCAAACCGAATTAATTTTAATGTAATATAAGGAAAGGAATATTACAAACTTTTGTAAAAAAGTATGTAGAAAATTAAGCATTTTATTGTATTTTGAATTCGCAGCCAACAACTATTTACAACATAAGTGGTTCGAAGAGTACACAATAGCACACATTCATTGGTATTGCATTCACCGATCATAAAGAAAATAGTCATAGCTATTTATTTACGTTGGAAATGCGAACGGCGACTTCTTTGTACACATAAGGTACAATTACTTTTCCTATTCTTTATTTCATGATCTTATTCTGATTTTTCCAGATATCACCGCCTTTACGAGATCTTCTTCTCGAGACTATAAATCACTACGAGTGGCCATGCCTCACAACTACTTAAGTTGAGTGTTGCATATTTATAATACAGGGATGAATCTTAAAGGCTATATTTATGAATGGTTTTTCGGGTTGGGCCCGATATTGTTAAGTTAGAGCTATTCTCGTCAAATTCAATTTTGAAGACTACAAACACAAAATAAAATAAAACTATCAATCATTTTATCTTGTCATAATTATCCGGTTAGTTCTCTCGTAAGAAAAAAATCAAACATTATTATAACTTTTAAGCTTTTATGCAAAATAATCGATAATAATACGTTTCCCTTAATTTTTTAAAAGACATAAGGGCTTTCCATACAAACTTAAAATATTTGTAATGTTTTTACAGTTGCTAGTTTTAAATTTAATATTAGATTTTTTAATTTGTAACGTCAAACGCAATTCGGTGGTCGGTATCATTTTTCGGTTAAAAAAAAAATAAAAATAAATTTCATCGCATTGTCAAAAAAGATAAACAGTTTCACAATTTACGAAAAATTTGACACTAAATGGTCTATACATATTTTTAACCAAAATATATCTAGATGCCTTAATAACGAAACACGTTATTTCGTAACTAGCTGTTTACATGGAATAATTTTATTGGAAAATGCTAAAATTACTAATAAATTGTTATGATTGCAAAATCGAACGTGTGCGCGGTTAGAACATAGTGAACCACCACACGTAGCAACGGCGGAGCAGCTGTTGTTTATTGTCTGTAAATAGTTTCTAGTTTCGATTTCGTGTTTGACCTTCACGGTTGGATTTAAGTGAAATAAAAGTTTCAACGTATTTTTTGTAATTGTGAGTTACATATTTATTATCCGAATCCGGATCTAACTATTTGGGGGTTCGTCCGGAATATTTTCATTATTTGAAGAAATATTGAAGAAATTTTTATTATCTTCGAATTATCTTCGAAAAATTAAGAACTTGATGCTATTCATGGAGAAAATGTACACCTTTAACAGAAATTGAAATCTGCTTTCCAAGAAAATAGAGTTCTCGAGATCCGACTACAAGAGAGAAATGAAGAAGTAATACAGTTCTCAGCCACTCTTAAAGTTCGTGATAAAGAAATGATGAAACAACGACGGCTTATATGACTGACGTTGTTACAAAAAATCAAGGACCTCCAAAACAATCTAAGTCAATTAAAAAATACACATATCCATACACACAACACATCTAACTTACATACATTAAGATAATTAGTACAGGAAATACCAACAGTAAATCCCGTAGCTGCTATTAATACTAACTTGATTCAGCCAGGGCTAGGTTTGGAAACAAATACTTTAACCTCTAATATTTCACGTAGATTAGATTGACATATTGAAACAGGGTTTGATATATCTTTAGTATAGTATCTTTGGTATAGTATCTTTCGTTACCCGATATGGTATCAGAATAATATTTTAAAATACCGAAGGGGTTATTTGCAGATATAAGTAGAGATGGCGTAATGTTATTAAGTGCCATTATGTTACCTTGTCAATTCACCATCTTTAGAAGGAATCAACTGTGGAAGTTGTTTCACGATTTCTGGCGCAAAATCTTCAGTATCGGATTCCAATGGAGTCTCCTGTAATAGTTAAAAGAGATTATAAAATCTTCCTCACACATAATTTTAAACTAATCAGATAGGAAATTTTATATAATTTTTATAAATGACAGGAATAAAATCCTATTTATTACTTTTAAATAAAGAAAAAGATGTGTGCGAGTGCAGATTTATACGCAAGCCGCAGACCGGTTACTACACTACCTTCGATACTGCATAACCGAGTACTGGGCCATCAACACGTTAAACTGAGTCAGCATCCTCGTATCTTTACAAAAGACGATTTAAAAAAATACACGTATATTTAAGTTTAAAGCTCTTTACAAAAATCCCGAGAAATGTTTTCATTTACTATGCAAATAAATGTATATACCAATATAATTTACTCATATACCTAAGTCTTTATTGCACCTTCTAAATGTAAAACTGAGAGATGCCTGGAAACCCCTAGCCTTTTCAAGAAGTAATAGTATTTATTGTTTTTATTTTTTCTCTAAATTAATTTTGTTTAAGAATTGAAGTAAAATTGTATCTCTTTCAAAACATAAACTTCTTTTGCATAAGAGTTATAGTGAATTTGAAGATGAAATTTTTTTATATTTTTCGTGTGGTATATCTAAAATAGTAAAAAATTTGCATTGAAACTGTTTATTTATCTCCTATACAATTTTCATAATTTACAATGTCGTCTCTAATATCCATTAAATTGAATTGTTAAACAGCGCTTATAACGCCAATCATTTACAAATTCAAGTATATTGTTCTCTAATTCTGTCACAATCATGATTATACGTGAATTTATTTTATTTTACGACTACACTAAAATCGCACCTGATTGGCAATGTGAAAAAAACAATATTCTGACTTTAATAATCAGTAAAAAATGCGTGTGATATGCAGTTTTTTTATGCAAAAATAATTAGGTTTGTTTGCATTGTAAGGTGGTTAATAATAGTGGACGTAAATTGTTTTGTCTACATATGTGTATAATATTGTATAAATAAGTACGTTAGCATATGCATGTCCACACAAAATAGTACAATATATTGTGGTTAAAGATGAGCTAGCTCGACCCGAAGACGAGTGGGCTTTGCGAACTGAAGACGGGTACTGAAAACACACGAGATCAAAAGACCTACTAGCCCTAGATGTACACCATATTTTTTGTGATGCATGTATTGATTTTCGTGTATTTTGAGCCTAATAAGCAAGCCGTTATTGATTTTTTTTGTAGATGTATCAAAATTAAAATTAAATAAATAAAAATTGTTTCAATTTTCTCGTTTTTCTTAAAATTAAATTTATCTCCAATTAAAAAAAAAGCCACGAAAAACACTCAAAGTTATGAGGGATTATTTTTAATTAAAGATATAAATATAAAAGATAACGTTCTTTAGTATTATGCTTCATCGTAATTCTCTTAAATAAGCTATAAAAAATGAAAATTTAACTAACTTATAGTGTGTTAGATACTTTTACATTAAAGCTGATAATCATAAATTCAGTAAAATAAAAACAAAGAAACAACTACAACTAATGTACTTAACTAAAATTAAAAAATTTAAGGCGGTCGTTTATTGTTTGTGTATGTATTCCTTGTACATGTATGAGCCAAGCAATTTATGTAGACTATTACTGACTACCTAATAATGTAGACAAAACTTATTGTAGTAATATTGATCAAATTTGAGACGAATTTCATCTTTAAATTTAGAATTTTGATTAATTTTTAGCTCAAAAACGAAGCAAAATTTCGAAATTACTTACATACACTTTTTTTCTTGTAATTTTTCGTAGAATTTAACTATATTTTTTCAGATCTGTGTACGACTTTTAACAAAAAATGATGATACGAATGAATTTTCTGAGATCTAAAAACGATCGCAACCCATTCCAGGATTCATACTAACACTTTTGGACAATAAAAAAGTATCTCCATGAATTTTTTGGTAAAGAAAGTTCGGATCAGACTTTTAATTTTTTAAATTTATATATTTCATTTGCATATATGTAAGTGAAAGCATATATATACGGCGTTAAAAGTATTTTTATTGAAAAGCTGAGAAAATTCTACAAAAAAAAAAAATAATGTTGTGTCTATCGCGAAAAATGCTTCCCCGAGGAGTTATAAATTAATGAAAATCGATTAAAAATGAAAAAAATCATTAAAATTCAGTTTTTGATCTCTTACATATCGTTAAACTATGAGTCAAAAAAATCTAAAAAATTCAGGGATACCCAGAATGAGTAGCAAAACATTCCTGAGAGTTTCAAGAAAATCTTTTT
>JAWWEQ010039060.1:6549-19023 GCA_035583055.1 Torymus tubicola
CCCCCCCCCCCCCCCCCCCGCCACTCCCACGGTGCGTCCGTGGGCCGGAACGGAGTGCACGGCAGCTGCGCACAGTTCACCCGAGATGCTGAAGGTCATGCAGGAGTCCACTAGTCGCCGGTGCTGCATTTCCAAGAGTAGACCGGAGTGGATCAGGAAGTCAGCTCCGAGGATGGCATCTCGAACATCCGCTATGATGAACAGCCAGGTAAATGCTCTCCTGAACCCCAGGTCCAGCGTGAGCATACGGCGGCCGTACGTATGTATCGGCGACTGGTTGGCGGCTGCAACAGAAGTGGTTGAGCGCTGAACCCCTGCGTGGCTGCGCTGCGGGGGAGCAGCGACACTACAGACCCTGAGTCCACCAGGAATCGCATTCCTGTGTTCTTATCTATGACGTGTAGGCGATTTTCGGTGAGAATCTCGCTGCCGGAAGTCGCCTAAACTGCTGGCAGCGTTTTTAGTTTCCCTGGTTAGCTGCTGGCTTGAAGCTGCACGGCTGGTCGCAGCGCCGTGCGTCTACGCCGAACATGCGATGATAGTAGCTGAGTTGTGCTGCTGCGCATCGCGGTCATGTCTGCAGCCATCGCGTTGAGCGCGCCGTCGCTGTTTGACGGCACGTGCGTCGTCCCGTTGAACCCGCGTGAGCCCCTATCTGGTGAAGGCGCGCGAGAGTGGCCTCTGGCTGGTGAAGGCGTGCGGCTAGCGTACTCCACTGGACTGGCCGCGTGGACGCCGGGCATGGAGTCCATGAATTTGTCAGCTGCCTCTGCCAGTTTGTCAAGCGAGGCGGTGTCGAGCACGCTTAAGACACTGCGAGCTGTGATGGGCAGGAGGTTCAGCCACTTGACCTTCAGTAGGTCGTCCTGTCACCGGCGAGCCTCCGAATGTAATGCAGCAGCTGCGCGGGCTTGCGTCCTTCCGTGCTGACCCTGGCCATGAGCTTGTTGAGGCGCTCCTCCATCGTATTACCAAACCGCTTGATAATGTGTTGCTTGAGGTAGTCAAACTTGCCAGTGTCCGGTACTGCGCGAAGCACGTCCAGCATCTCTTGCACCGTGTCGCCGTTGAGCTTGACGAGCGCAAGGTTATAGCGCGTCGTCTCGGGGCGTATTTGGTTACCTGCTAGGTGGTTACCTGCTAGAAAGGTGGCAGTTTGCAGAAATGCACGCTTTCCACGTGGCCGGGCTGTGGCACTTGTTGCTGCTGCTGCCGCGAATCGTCGTCGTCGGCTGCTATGCTGCTGCTGTGTCCAAAAGTGCGCCGACCGCATGCGCGGCAGTGCGCAAGCGTGGTGGTTGCTCTGGCTTCGACGACAATGGCGTGTGATACGCGTCCTCCTGCTGTGCCACGATGCCACAACGGAATCCGCCCGAATCACGTCGGGGTCATCACTTTGGAGTTTGAATGATGGAGCGGAGAATAGAGAGAGACACAAACTACAAGAAGATACCAAATTTTATTAAGGCACCATTGAGCGTATAAAAATACAAAAGATGAGTGCAACTAGTGGCAGCGGATGAGGTGCGTGTGTACGGGCCGACGGCCATAACTAAAGAGAGCGAGAGCAGAAATCTTGCTTGCGTCGGTGCCCCAGTGGAGCTGCTGCAGGCACTGCTGGCGCTGCCGCTGTGTGGGAGCTTTACGCACTGCCGGTGTCCCCACAAATCATTAGCCAAGTTCCACAAGCCAAAATATGAAATTCCGTAAGATAAATATCATATAAATCTTTATTTACATTAGCGAATTCCATGTGCAATTTTGTTTGAACGCAGCGTAGTCTTTTCCTTCTTTTGTCAATTCAATTTTTAAAAAGACAACTACATTATTGATTTCATGATTTACAAATCCAACATTTTCTTCTAAATGTTGCAACCACTCGTTGACATACATTCACGCACTTCTTTTAGTCCATTTAATGTTGCCTGTTGCATATTGACCCCTCGTCTAATGGTTGCCCTACAGCTAAGTCCCCTCTAATGAGTTTTGGTGTCGGTACGGTAGGTCTCTCGTTGATAAAGATAGATCTCACTCCATAGGTCGTTGTAAAATTGATGTCGTAGCTTGGAAGATATATTTTTGTAGGTTTACCAAAGTCGTTTGTACGCGCCAGTTGTAACTGATTGAAATTTGAAAAGCGTTCGTTATATTTGTCGATATTGATGTATTTCGGGTTCGTGAGTCAATATGTGTGTGTGTGTGTGTGTGTGTACTCGCCGCGTAGGCTAATCAGAGTATTCGAGTTCAGTTATTGTCCGACGGCCGATTAGCAAAGTCGACCCATACCTCGTGTTTTTGTTTACCTTCGTGCTTTGCTCCCGGCACCAACGTTCGTTAAATGGATATAGTACGGTTTTGAAATAGTTATTAGTTATTGGTTACTAGATTTGTAAATTGTTAGGTAATAAAGGCTGCAATTCTTTACAAAAAGCTAAGGAGGCTTCATTATCGGCTCCCTTCCTAACCTGATACAAATTCGCTTGCGTCGTTTCTGCACAGCTTGGCAGTAGCGCGAACATCGTTGTACAAAATGAAAGAATCTTGCACATAAGCTATCATTGCGCCTAATTGGTCTACGATTAGGTCCTATTAGCTGTATTTGTCTAGTGTGATGTATTTTGCAGGAGACCCTGTGCTGCAGAATTTCACCACTGTTCTATAATGTCGACAATGGTATTCTAAACCAACTACGACTCTTTTGGAATTTGACTTATTGATAGCGTAGGTTATAGATAATAAGAGATTCGGCAAATCAGTGTTTTTGCTGACTCGCGCTGCTGTGGGTGCTAGTGCTGGTGGTGGTAGTGTGGTTGTGGTGGTGGTAGTGTAGCAGGTACAGCCGTTGTTTCGTTTGTGTCTATTTTAAATGCACGAGATCGGCGGGTACTGGGATAACCTTACGAACCAATGCGCTCGAGTAGAACGGATACCTCTGACTGTGACGGATAACACGTCGAGCTCTAGCTTTATACACATTTGTCCCGACT
Source organism: Torymus tubicola (assembly GCA_035583055.1). NCBI lineage: Eukaryota > Metazoa > Arthropoda > Insecta > Hymenoptera > Torymidae > Torymus > Torymus tubicola. The sequence goes on from JAWWEQ010039060.1 coordinate 9,537, forward strand.
TTATGCCGTTTTCTCATTGGCCAATGAATTCGTTACGCCACAACACCCTGAATCAATCAGAGAATGTATCGATAACATGGCAATATAAAATGTTAGTTACTGCGATAGCCAACGTGAAGAAAGGGGAAAAAGTACGTTGAAATTATAATAGTTTCCGAGAATGTTAAAAAAAGATAAAGACAACGGAAGAAATTTGATAGAACAATGACGGTTACGAATACAGACGATGGTGAAAGTGATTCTACGAATGCAACATAACCTTATTTTGTCGTTTCGTATTCATGATATAAAAAGTACGTTGAAAAAGGCGTGTGCTTAAATACTGTAACGAATACGAGATAAATTCTACGAATGCAACACAATCTTATTTTGTCGTTTCGTATTCACGATATAAAAAGTACGTTGAAAAAGGCGTGTGCTTAAATACTGTAACAAATATGAAATAAATTTTACCAATGCAACACATCCTTATTAGTACGATGAAATGAGGTGTGTTTATTAATAATAAATTTTTTGAAAGCATGCAAGGAAATTAGGCAGGAAAAGGATGTGATTAAAAAGACCAACAATGTAAATTTTTACTAATACATTTTTTTATTGCATGGTTAACTTACATTTAGAGTTACAAAAACTTATAGTTTTGTGATACATGTTTCATTATTTTACCCACTCTCCAATGAAGTGTCTCTTGGAAGAAAACAATTTCGGTAAGGATTCGGTTTTCTTTTTCGTTTTTGTGAAATAATTTTATAAAATTTAGCAGCTATATCGTCGTTTCTGCGTGTATTATATAAACAGATGAGACAAAATGCGCGTAAAGAACTACCGCTACACATATAATTCAAAAACATAATGCAATATTCTCCGCACACTTTTAAATCAAAACTCTGTAATAGTTTTTTGATCCACTGGAAACGCATGCATTTTGTCTATGAAAATAGCAACCCAATGCGATCCTGGCTTATCTGATGTATCTAAATTGGTTACGATAGCCACAGGGGGACTTAATTCTTTTGGAATGTGATCAGCAGCGTACGCACCGATCGTATTCGCTCTTAATGCACGTATCGCATGCATTATTCTTCTCGTGTCCATCTTGTAATTGATTTACAGATTTTTCACTGGGAACGTTCTCTGTGAAGACTATGTCGGTATCTTCGTTGTCGTCGCCGTCGTCGGTGACGATGGCGGGTGCAACGGCCTTGTTATTCTTGTTTTCTGTTTCCTTGATTGTACTGTTACTGCTGCTGCTGGTTTCGTCGTCTCCGTCGGTTTCATCTACTCCACCATCTTCACCAAAGCGAAGATTTACCTTTCAACGGTCGTTTCGATACTGACGAAGAGCTGCATAAAACCGATCGCTTTGTATGGTTTCATTTGCTTCACGCCAGACTTCGGGAAGTATACTGTTCATCCTTTTCTTAGTAAATTTACTTTCAAAAGCGCACAAAAGTCTTTTTTATTTTCTATATGTTTTTCTATATGACTTGTACACACCAAGGAACTAGGAAAAAGAGCTTCTAATTTACTAAAAGATGGCGACTACCACTCTTCAAGGTTTATAACACACCTTCCAAGTATGGACTTGAGAAACCTTCGTTTTTCGTCCCGACGCACGCAGATATAATTCGCTTTTTTGACAACTCTGTAGAAATGATGGCGCAAGCGTCGAAAAGATATTTCACCTTCGAACCATTGTATTCCGTGTACGTAATCTATACAGTAACTGTTTGTCATTTTCACATCTGGTAGTAAGTTTAAAAAGTTACTGGATAGTGCTGCTATCCAATGACAAACTATCAATGACCAACTATGTTTTTATAAATACCATCGGGAAAGGAGCAATCGTCTCGCTGCTATCCAATGGCCAACTATATCAGCTCTTGCAATGCAATTACAGTCACTTCCTTTGCCAAAAAATTTCTGTTGACGTCGCGATAACCTTGTATGTCGATAACGAAATCCATGATTGAAGGAGTGAGTGTGTCGCAATGTAGAAGACTCGATGACAAACTGATCCTCGCACATCGACATTTCTTTTCTGATATACGCTTATCCCCACCACTTTTGTTTCTCCTTATATTTTACGCGGTAAAATCCGTTAGAATCTACCTGCTCGAATCAACTTCCAGTACGTTATCGTATTCTGCGTATATGATACAATTTATGGTGGTAGTAAGAGCGGTTTCGAATCGCACTTCTACGCGTACACTACCCAACCGCACGAGGTTCCAGTGGGTAGCACAATGAGCTGACGAATCTGGTGCTAGGTTAAAAGTTGTGAGAAAATTTCCACTTGCGTAATTGTGACGATTGATGCCGTTGCTTTGGTTGAGAAAATGTTGTAACGTTGTACTTGCTTACACACCTCGAGGAATTGTATTTTTATTTGACAATCCTCAGCAAGTACTATCGCTACTATTTTTCTCCGTCTACTCACTAAAACGGAGCCACGCCACGGCTTGCGACTCTTATCTCGTTTGAGGAGGTAGCAACAACTAACACTGGCCTGGCAACTCCGACACAATAATACCAACGCCGAGAGCCTTAAAACTCGTTTCATTTAAGCTGAAAATAAACTATAAGACACACACAAGGCTTATACAATATCCAATAACTGAGTATTTATTTGACAATTAAAGATTAAATAGAATTCACTGTTACAATTATAAGTGATATCTATTCACTATGATCACAGACTGCTGACTCACTTCTGTCTCCTGAACCTCTCGCACCGTCGATGCTAGTTCCTGAAACCTAAAGAACAGAACCTCGACTTCTCAAACACGACCCTAAAAATCCCCGAAAAAACCTCAACCCAATCTGAAAAGAATATCAGCTTTCCACACGCGTAACGTGCTCTCACTAGCTATTCTTACTATACTCTGGCTCCGCTGCTCCTTCCGTCTGAATCGGTTCTCCGTTCCACTGTCACTTCCTGATCGGCTGATAGTCGCACAGCAACTGGGGATCAACTCTCGTCTTTCGTCAGCGTTTTTCTGTTCCAAACCAGCCGTCCAGCTATTGTAGAGGGATGATATGTACCAGGATTGGCTTTCTCCTTACCATCAGGCCTATTGTCGTTAAATTAGCATGAGTTGCTTATAATTAGAACGGCAATAGGCCCGATTAGGAGCATGCGCAATCACGTGAATTATCGCTATCGAATTTCCCTCACAATATTTCTTCGCTCTCTCTCTCTCCCTCTCTCTCTCTCTTTGGAGGTTATGGCACGACTATCTGACGCGGCACAAATGGTGTCTGAATGGGCAGGGAACTCGGGCCTGCATCTTAATGTTAACAAAACAAAGACTATTGTATTTGGATCAAAGAAAAATGTCAATGATATCAATTCATGGGGTTTGTTAGGCATTGAGATGGAGAATGGGATTCTCATCCCGTTTAGTAGCGAGGTTGTGAGTCTCGGTGTTACCCTGGATAGCAAACTAACATGGAAACCGCATCTTGACCACGTTACGAAAAAAGTAAATAAGGCTCTGTACAGCCTGCGGTTTATTCGGCCGTGTACCACCGAGACACTCCGTAAAAGATTAGTCGAAACCCTTATACAACCTCACTTGGACTACTATACAGTGGTGTACTTAGACGCAACGAACGAGCAACGGACGAGACCGATTAAGTAATATAGAAGTAAGATATATCTTTGGTGTCAGAAGGGACGAACACCTCACCCCCTACTGGAGACGCCTCGGTTGGCTTCCATTGGATTTTCGTAGACTCTATTTTACAATCTTACTTATATACAAAATTACACGCATGCGAGACCTTAACTATTTGGCTGATTTATTCGAGAGGCACAATCCTAGGCCCTCCAGCAGGGGAGTGCAGCCGGAGTTAAAGCTACCGTCGGTTTCCTATGAGACGGGCCAGAGATCCTTTCAAGTTCGGGTTGCGCGTCTCTGGAACTCGCTCCCCCTCTACCTGCGCCACATCCCATCATACAGTACATTCAAGAGGGCGGTGTGTCAATATCTTCTTGATTGCGAGTCCTAGCCCCCGTAAGCGGTCTGAAGTTGCCAGTGACAAATATTTACATAGATTAGCTGTAAGTTTGACTAGATATAACAATTCGATAAATTGACGACTGTGATAACGATGAACTACTGACTGTGATTATTTCTGTTTTACTAGTTTTTAAGATTTTTTTCAGTATTTTATACAGAATTTTAAGATTGCAATATTTTTAATATTTTTTTTCTAAGTTTTATATTTTTACTTGTTTTTGACTGCGTGTTTTATACATTGTTTTAATTCTCAATTCACGTTTCATTCATTCCTCATTGAGCTGAGCACCTTTCTGGATACGGACCCCCAAGAAGATGGACAAGATCTGTGGTGGATGCAACAAGGTCATCAAAACGAAGTATATGTCATGGACACCCGGTTTACCGATCTGTAGTCGTTGTCTGCCACACAGTTCACTGAGGTCAAAACCACATTGGAAACGTGGATAGATGCAGTGTCCACTCGCATGACCAACCTGGAAGAAAGGCTATCACTTCTGGACGATCTCCCACTCCTATCATCTCGCCTGTCAGCTGCTGAAGAAGTCATCTCTCAGGTACAATCTGATCAAGTCAGCCTTCGTCGCCAGTTTGATGAAATCCGTGCAGCCAATACTGCGGATCCTCTCAGGCGTATCGAAAAACTTGAGCGTGACCTCCAGAACCTCAATGCTGCTCAACGCAGTCTCTCCAACGAGCTTGTAATCACTGGGCTTCCGATCAGTGATACAACCACCCCTAAAGGAGCTGTCTATGCTACTCTTAAGCTCCTTGACGGCAAGGCAAAGCAAAGCAATTAAAACAAAATTTATTCTATGTGAGCACTGTAATAACCACTACCATCCGGCTTGCACAGTTCTCAAGCCAGTGCACGACAAGTCTAATAAGCTTATCAATGCTTGTCGCAGCTGCATTTCTACAGCGAACACTCCAAAAGAAAGAGCTTCTTCCCTCAGTGAAAGTCACGCTGTCACTCCTCGCTCTAGCTCACCTCAACCACAGAACGATCAGCTGCAACTCATTCTTGGCAAGCTTTCAAGACTCGATAAGCTGGATGTCAGCCTGAACACACTTAGCTGTACAGTCAGCACACGTTTAAATGAGATCCAGTTAACGCTGAACACTAGGCTTGATAATTTCTCGTCGACAATTGAGGAGCGTTTAGCTACCTTAGATCTTCTGCCAAATCTGACTTCACGTGTGTCAGCGACTGAGGAACTTGTTTCCAAGATCCAATCCGACCAAGCGAGTCTCCGCTAACAGTTCGAAGCTTTGTCTGTAGCTATTTCGGCTCCTACTACTCTTGAGGCTGCTTCCGTTCGTCGTTTGGAAAAGCTTGAACGTGATGTACAAAATATTAGTACCTCTCAACGCAGTGCCTCCGATGAGCTTGTGATCACTGGTCCATCCATTATCACTGAAACGGCGTGTTCGAAAGAACTTCGAAAGAATGCACAACAAAACATCTACTGAGCATTCTCCCCTGCTTGATGCTAGCAGTCAGGATCTTTCTTCTACTCAACCGCCAGGGAGTGCTGCCAGGATCAAGAGTTTGCCTGTAATCGTTCGCGTCTCCTCTCCTGCTCTAGCAAAGAATCTCATCAGTGCCAAAATCAAGGTGAAAAAGGTGCACACCTCACAAATCAACACTGAACTGCTCAAAAGGGCTAGTGCGAGTGCTCCATTACCACCCTCACTTATCAACATCAACGAGCTACCCCCTGCAGACTTGCATCACCTTCGCATGCGTGCACGCACTTAAGCAAAGAAAAAAGGGTATATTTCATTTGTACGCAACGGTAAACTTTACATCAAGAAGAAGAATGAAGATCACGCTACTATTATTTCCTCTGCTGCTGAGCTCGACACTTTTTTAGATTAGCTCCATACCATCATCATCAATCATCTCTTTACCATGCTCATCTCATCCCCGTTCATGCACCATCTACTAACACTTCACACCTCTCTGTGTCTCGAAACCGCGGTCTTAGAGTCTGTCATTTCAATGCTAACTCTATTAAAGCACACATGGGTCTACCCGATCTCCTTATCATATAATTGCTGTTACTGAAACTTGGCTTGATCCTGGAATTGATTACAGTTCCATTGTATACTTCGATAATTACACACCTTTCCGTCGTGATCGTAATAAATCCGGTGGTGGTGTCGCGTTATTCATCCATAACTCTCTTTCTGCAACTTTCCTCTGTTCAACGGACGGTACATGGGCTGGTCCATCAGGAAAACCGGAATATCTCTTCTGTGAAGTTTCTGCTAAAGGTCATCCGCCATTTTTTGTTGCAGTAGTTTATCGCCCTCCTCATGCTCCTTTCCTTCATGAAACGGACTTCATAGAGAAAATCACTACACACATGCATAACTACGGCATAAAAATCATACTCGGTGACTTTAATGCTGATCAACTTTGCTCTTTTGATGAAGCAAATTTCATTCGCAAATTCATTAGAGAGAATGGGCTTCACAATATTCCATACGGCGCTACACATCACAAACACTCCTCTGACACTTGGCTTGATCTTTGCTTAGTAGACAGTCAGGACAATGTAGTGAATTACATGACGTTTGAAGAATTTAATATCTCTGATATCTTTGATGCAGTAAATCACTTCAACACACAGGCAAGGGGTGTGGATGGTATCCCGCAACATGTCATACGGCTTGCGCTTCCCTTCCTTGCCCCTCTCATCTGCAAAATCTTCAATCAATCGCTTTGTAGTGCATGTTTTTCGCAGGCTTGGAAGAAGTCAGTTGTAGTGGCTCTTAACAAAATGAGTTCACCTGGCAGTCTGAGTGATTTTCGCCCCATTTTACTGCTATGCTTTCTCTCTAAAGCCCTTGAGTGGCTAGTTCACCAGCAAATTTCTCGGTTTTTAGAAACCAAACTACTACTGAATCCCTTGCAGGCTGGTTTCCGTACTGGCCACAGCACTTAGACAGCGTTGCTTAAGCTTACTGACAATATTAGGCTTGGAATCAATAAAAAAACTTGTCATTGTCTTATTATTATTTGATTTCAGTAAAGCTTTTGACTCAGTATGTCACGTTAAATTACTAAAGAAATTAAGGGATTTTGGCTTTTCATCATCTGTTATCCGCTGAATAGCCTCATACTTGACTAATCGTCAGCAGACAGTCGTAGACAACATAAGCAACTTTTCGTCATTTCTCGAATTAAATTACTCAAAGCTCCGTGCTTGAACCACTGTTCTTTCTCATCTACGTTAACGATTTACCTCTTTGTCTCGACCCGAATGTTGCTCACATCATGTATGCTGATGATCTTAAAATATACAGTAGCTGTCCTTTAAATCAGCTCGATGATCTATTAAATTGAGTCAAAATGTTGACCGTATCATGAGCTGGGCTACTCTGAATAATCTTAGGCTCAATGTTAATAAGACTAAAGCCATGGTCATAGGCTCTCCTTACTATGACAACCTACTACCATCATTAGCCAACTGCTCTATAGATATTGGTGTCATCCACGTTGTTTATGAATCTCCATTGCACAATTTGGGAGTTATACTTGACTCGAAGCTTAGCTGAAATGACCATATGGATTATGTGCCGCTGTGTGCGCTCACTTATGTATCGGCTGTATTATTTCAGAAAAAGTACGACTCTCTGCCTGCGTAAGCATCTAATCATGATGCTCCTCTTCCCTCTAATTGACTACTGCTGCCTTGCATACAACAATCTATCGAAGGAAATTGATTCAAAACTCCAACGACTTGTGAACACGGGTATCAGATACATTTTTGGTCTGAGAAGATGGGAGCATATCACTCCCTACAGGCGCGAGCTTGGCTGGTTAACTACCTCTGCGCGTAGAGAGTACTTTGCTGCGAATCTGCTACGCAAAGTGTTCAATACGTCCGTACCTTCTTATCTTCTCGATTATTTTCATGTCAGAGTAGCCACTCGGCCTGTCAGAGGGGATATGCAGCCCTTGATTATTTCTGGCTTTGCAACTGAGACATTGAGAGGATCATTCCATTCTCTGCTTATTTCTGGAATTCATTACCATCGCACATTCATAATATCACCTCAGTCCCTCATTTCAAGTCTCGTCTTCATCGTCATCTTCCTGACACCGAAAACATCTCATAATAATCATCTCCATCTGACTTTTTATCTTACTGATTCTTCATGGTTTTCCTGCGTTTTTATAGATGTTTTTGTACTTTACTATTTTATAATCTTGTATCTATTTTTAAGTATTGTCACCACGCGCAATTGTCATGCTCAAACTACTAATCGTCGCTATTATTATACTATTATACTTATTATTAGACTATTTATATTATTCTATATTTATTATTATACTATTTATACTATTCTAACTATTGATCTTTTGTACAATACACTGTACAGAAATAAACGTAATCAATACTCCGGTGCGCGGTTCCCCCCTCCTGGACACCGTATGCTCGTATGCCAGTGCGTAGCTATCGCCGCGGCGCCGAGGCGATTCTGTGACATCGTCACAATATATACCTGTACCCAAAAACAGCGTTGATAAGCATCTATGTAGAGATCACTATCTCCTGCAAAGCGAGGTTGGAACAGTTTGCTTGGAATTTGCACACCATCGACATACAAAGGAAGATAATTTATCGAAAAGTGTTGAAAATTGAACGAGCTATATTTGGGATTTCCATTTAACACTTTGTTGTCAACGAAACCTATAATTATTCTTTTAGGTAGCTGTTCTAGGATAACGTTGTCGAGAGTATCTCCTAGAATTCCAGTGTGAAGAGGGAAAGACTTAAGTTCGATACGCATAATCGGATACTTGGCTGTAGTTTCAGCTAAGGCATTTGCATGTCCCAGTATAAAAAACCTGGATTTATCTTTACTTTACGTACGATGAGAGTTGCTTATTTAATTTTGACACTGAATTTATCATCGGCGGACACATCCATTAAGCAAAATACATCTTTGCTACGTATGAGGCGTATTCTCATTTGTATTCCATTGACAAGCATTTTATCTTGATTAAACACGTCGCAGTGAAAATGACCAATTATATCTATGGTTTTCCCTCCAAGTATGAAATTTTGTCAGAATAGAGTTCCTTTGTTCGCAGTCGGATTTTGTAAAGGAATATTAGAGCCGCTTCGAAATTGTCAGATGTATCATCATACCATAGCGCTGTAATTAAATGCGAATGTTTAGCTGCCAGAGAATAATTTAACAGCGATTGTAGGAATAGGCGTTGTGGGGAGGGGGGGAGGGGGGTAAAAAGAGTTTCTGATTGAAAAAAATAACTTGATTGAAGATCGAATGCAGAAAATTGTTGACTGGAGCGACTTTTAAGTTTTCCACTTCGGCGTCTACTTGTTCAATCTTTGCTTGAATGTGGTGTTAAGTCTTGGATTTGGGGGAAGATACTTTTATTCAAGTTATTAATTGATATGAGGTTTTGTTATTACCCTTTT
>JAWWEQ010039071.1:0-99758 GCA_035583055.1 Torymus tubicola
TGTGGTGGCTTTACTAGAAATATGGTAATTTTTCCAAACACATTTGGAATTTTTCCTATCTTTTTTTCTCAGTGTATTATAATAAACTTTTGTATAAAACGTGAAAAACTTGAAATAATGATATGGATAAAGTTTAAAGAAATTGTTGAAAAAGTTAAATACTTAAAAAGTTAAGTACAAGAAAATTACTTTTACTTGTCATTATGACAGTATAAAGATCACGTTCTGAACTATTTATTATAATTCACCTGTATGATACAACCATCAAAATTTTTTATTTCATAATATAATGTGATCAAATAAACTGAGAAAAAAATGGATTAAAAAAGAATTAGATTGTATACGTTAAGAACCTATTTATTCGTTATTTACGGGTTATTAACCATATAATATTTAAAATAATATAAAATCGTCCTACATTAACTTCTCCCTACTATATGATGTGAAATGTCCTTATACGGTCTTATACATATATTTCCGTACATTTATTCTCCGTTTATACAATTATCTCCAGCTTCTAGTAACCTCTTATAGAATTATAAAACCTGTAATGAAAGCATAAACCAATTTCACTCACCAAACGATCTGTCGACATGTTTGAGTTCGGCAACAACTTGGATGCCCGTCGGATAGAAATGATGAGCGAGCAGTACCTCGTCACCAGTAAAGAGTCCAAAGTCAGCTCTGCCCTCGGCGATCTTAATCGCGCACTCGGAGCTGTCCACGACGCGCTCGCACCTCACTGGACTGTTGCCCCGTTCGACTGTCTGGCACTGGTCGTTCGTGATGTCGTCCTGCACGCATAGTCGCACTGGAATGTACAAGAGGTAATCGATATAGGATTTAATTTGATTTCAAGTACAAAAATAAACAAGTGCACCTGCATTATAATAACAGGGTATATTCGTAATTATTGTACAGTATATTATGCAATTAATTTCAAATTATCCCTGAAACGTCCCCTAGAATAATGAACCCTAAATTTATGGGCACTGCATTTAAAATATTCATCGAAAGAACTGCTGTATTTCTCGGCTGAATTATGTATATAGATATGCGTGACTATAACGGTATGCTCTGAATATTTTTTTTAAATGGATAATTTATTTTTCGTAATAATTTTTATCTGATGATGTGAATAGATCATGAGTAGGTTATTGTAAATGGAAATAGATGATATTATACCAAAAGTTAACCATGTCAACCTCATGAATGTTTTAATTTAAACGTGCGTAATAAGCGACATAATAGGTACCATTATACTAAGCGCTTTTTCTCAGAATGAACCGATCAATTTTTGCTATTTCCCAGGTAATATATCGTTAATTTTCCTTACTAAAGGATTTTCCTTAATACAATCCACCAACATATATATAATAATTTACATACATACTAACGTACGTATAATATAAGCTATAACAATTTTTTCATAATTACAAAATATCACGCATTGTACACTGTCATATTATTATCTCGACCAGAGCACTCGTCTATCCCCTCCCCCCTCCTTTCTCAGTGGCCAAACTTTTTTCACTAAACAAACAATGAAACAACGCTTATTTTTGTTCGTATATATATATCAAGATCGAATGTGTCGACGCTGCATGATAAAAGTCCGCACGGCCGGTTATCAATGGCTCGCCCTTGAATGACACGTGTGTGTCTCAGTGATCACGGAATTGAACGAAAAGTGTACCTTATAGTCATTGCAGAGAGGCGTCACGCTGTAAATATGTCTTTGACAAATACACGACTGTATTAAAGATTAGAACGCGAGCGCGCGAACTGAATCACCTGGTTATATCTGAGCTATAAAGAAGATGTGACGATTTTGGGTAAACCCATATAGATATATGGATGTAAAGATATTATCAATTAATTATTCGAAATACCTAATATGGATCATGGATCGGTACTATTAATGCAAGTTAACGCGGCGACGAATGCGGACAATAATTGCGGAAGGAACGCTGAAGAGACTTTGCTCCGTGCGTGCGTACTATCTTGATCTGAATTTATTCATTATTCGGTGGTAGGTATATAATAGAGCTTATTTTTTTTACGTGATTAGGTTTAGAAAGATTTATATATAAGGAGAAGGAATTTAAAAGGGCACGTACATAGATTTTTATCACAGCAAATATTAGACACGCAAAACTTGCCCAAAAAAACCCTCTTGCTTATCACTGATACTTTATTCTAAATTACTATTTTTATATTTTTTTCGTTTCTGTCTAAATTTTACCAAAACGTTGTTTTTAAAGCTGGTATTTATATATTTGCTTCTGTGTGTGCTAATTTTAATAATCTTTTGCAGTGGTTATGCAAATATTGTAGGAAAAAAATCATGAGTGTAAAATCATGACTAAAAACAGAATATAGAAAAAAAATAAACGGCGTCATTCTCTACAAAAATGCATCGATACTTATGATCAATTTTTCTTCATCACGTTTAAATCTTTTTTAAATATCGACTATAGCTTGAATAACTTTCATATTTATAAATTGACGGATGCTAAAACTTTAGTAACTTGTGTGTAATCAAATTCATTAAAATGTCTTTAAAAAATACGTCACTGCAGACAGATTTTGTATATATATGATTATAAATTATTTTATGACTACATTTTATTATACCTATCTTGTATTTCGAAAGATTATAATTTTTTTTTATATAATATGTAAAATACCGAATTAATTCCAGCTTGGAATGCAATCAAAATAAAGTAGTGTTCTTCAATCAACCAATTTAACTAATATATTGCGAAATATTTAGAATTATATTTATAACTTTTTAATTAGCATCAATAATAAGTTAAAATACTGTAACAATTAGCAGTGACATACTCGGATGACTATTCACTATAAAATCCATTACAGTTTCAATAAAATTACGCGCTTTAACAATAATAGAGATGTGTAAGATGCAATTCTTTTATAAATAAGTAAATGGCATTACCGAGCATGATTCAAAGCATTTTGTTTACATCTTATTTGCATCGATTAATGATACGTATGACAATATCGCATTCCGGCGAATCCACTGGTTTGCATTTCAGCGTTTAATAATAAATCCGCGGAGTGAATTTAGATTTTAACTTGAAAAAATATTTTAAAGCCGTTAACTTCAATATTGTAACAGTCTTTGTACGCTTTTGGGACAATGACGTAATTCTTAGGCGAATGTCGAGCAGTGATATACCTGTTATATTTTTACAAGATAACAACGAGGTTTCTTAGTATCGATGACGGATTTGTTTAAAATGAGTTTTTTTTCTTTGATTTCTGACATTTTTTATCTATATATCTAATAATAGCGATAAGTTTTGTCAATATATGAATAAAGCGGTGGTATAATTACTATCGGGTTTTCCGAATAAAAGATAAAATAATCCTTTTTGGAAATTGGTATGTAGAATCATGCGATAATACTATTCCATGTAGTTTTATTTATTTTATAAAATATAGTAAAGGCCTTCTGAAAATATTGTTAATTTACGAGAAATTTATGATAAATGAAACCTCAGGTGAACATTTCTCAAATCGTATTTGAACCGTTCCGTATATACTTACGTTTATACACATGATAATTTAGATAAATGCACGTTATCAGAGTTTTTGCTACATTGTAAAATTTGAACTTTCACGGATGACATTCACTTCAGCCGATTAACCTGGAATTTTTTTTATTTTTGCCATTACTTTTCTCCAAATTAGACAAAATAATATTCACTTATTTGGAAAATAAAAAATCATCCACTGCAAATAAGTAAATATTCACTTATCCAATATAAAATTTATAACAACAAATTAATCAATACAAGTTCATTTTGTCAATAGTGTTCCATTGTAGTAGCATTAGAACACACAGAGACCACATACCTCAGCGAGTATTTCCACAGAATTGCGTGGTATCTTATACGTATGAATATAAGCAAGGCTGATTATTTACTACTTTATTTAGGTTATAATCAGAGTGAAAATTTTACTTATATATTGATACAACTATTTACTTGAAAGATAGGAGATAATTTGATTTGTTCATAAATGACAAAAGTGTTCACTAATAGTATAAATGAAATTTTCACTTATTTAAATTTAGACAGTACACACACACTGCTTGCTCGAAAATTTCTCTATTATATTATAGTATTATTGATTTCCAATAAATGAAAAATATATCTGTTTCATAACTGGGATTATTTGGATAATTAAATGATTTGACATTTGTTATTAATACAAATAGGTGAATAATTATTTCTAAGTGTGAAATATTGAGCCTCTCTTATTGCTGACATCGAAATAAATTTTATATCTAATCAATATCTAACACACATTTAGATGAATCGTTAGCAACGAACGGAGTGTTATCGCAATAATCGTTATAATACGTTTCTAATCGTAATATTTTTACCTAAAGTGTGTGTTATCTTTAATATTTTCGAGCGGCAATATCGCATAAAGGAGATCCAACCATCATTGCAATTAAAATTATGAAATCGAGTAAATCATTTAATTGTTCTATTTTTTAAACTTGTTCCATTTTAACATCGAATTTTAAATATTCCTGATAAATATCGTAATAACAAGTTATCGTTCTAGTTTAAAAAAATTGAACATTTTCTACATAGTCAACATGTTCTCAGATGATCTCTCAAATACTACATATATACCGATCACTCGTCTACTTCAAAAGCTTCAAGCAACAACACAAAAAAAAACAACTCACACTGATCAGCGGCGTTGACGGCGATCGCGAAGGCCGCGACCACCAACAGCACGTAACAACCCCGACGCATCTTCTTCACTGCACTATATATTACTATACAAGATATCCTCGTTCACTTTTCAATTGACGCACTACCCAACTGTCGAGCGCACACCTGTCCGCGTCGACGGCACAGCCGATTGTCCCGGGTGGCTGTCTTTAGCTGGTCTACGATACCTCACAGCTCCTCGCTAGAGAATGATATCACAGCCGATAACGCGCGTGTACGTAAGCGCGTCAAGCGACACACGCCCAACCCGTGCCGAACTTGTTCGTTTTCTGATTCATATCCCCCGCGCACGCATGTACATAGCATATACATGCAAGCTTCACAAGCGCGCATGCGCGTGGGACCATTATACGAATTTTTCGAAGTTTATCTATTTTTGGCCTTGCAGGGGAAGGGGAAAAAGTGACGGCGAAGGTGTCGGATGCCACCTTTTCTGGCGATCGGTTGTGGCTGTTTTATCTTTTATTATACCGCGAGTGTATGTATGAAAGACTATCCTAGGTTTATGTTTTTTTTTGTTATCGGTATGTGTATAAGTTGTATCGATTTTGGTGCGCGAAGCGCGGAACACGTGAGAACGCCTGTGTATAATATAATGTATATATTGTGCACACGCAGACTTTGTACAGCGATAAAAATTTTCGATATGGTATACGTATAACTATATATTCTTCTTTGGCGATGGAGTTTAAGAAAAGTGAAAACGTGGTTCAATAATTTCTATATAAGCATGTTTAGAGTACCAGATGGTTTGTTAAAGCGCAATAGAAATGAATTAAACGAACATTGAGTAAAATGGTTATAGCGCAATCGATTTAATCGCTTCAAGTGCGATGCGCGTTGATACAATCGACTTAAAAGTATAACACTAAGTGGGTCATACCATATTCGAATTACTAAATATTCCAGCTTCCTGAGATATAATCATCATGATTCCCAACACGTTCTACTACGTAAAGCTTATTTACAACGAAAATTGAACGAAATTAGTACTTCTCTTTTGATGTTTTTTTTTATACTTTTCGCTGCAGTCATAAACGTACAACATTGTTATCGCAAAGAAAATATTTGAGAAAACTTTGAAATTGCATTGAAAGCAATGTTTCAATACAAGACTCGCTATTAAAACAATTATGTTCAAATGGAAACAAGGAAGTTTAAACCAACAACTAGCATATATATTCTTTGACAATTTTCCAACTATGATTGATTCTAATTGTTCTCTTTAATATTACTTTACGTAAATTACTTTATGTCATCCGTATTATTTTTTTATACCGTATATTCGTGGTTTTATTGCTTTATGCACAAACTAGAGGTTAATGTAATATTGAAGAGTTATTGTATAGGTATTTATTAATAAATAACACTTATCAGACGTCAATATTCTATATTTAAAAATTATAATTATGAGCTATGTACTATCAAAAGATATTACATCTAACTACGAATTGTTTTATCATTAAAAGGATTACAATTTAGACTGCATAAATAGCAGCAATAAGACTATCGAGGTAAAGTGTATAAGGTAAAGTTAAAAGACAGTTTTCGTTGAATCATTGGAGTATGTCTGACTTTATCGATTACGTCCTTCATTAAAGTATCCTAATTAGTTAGTATACTAGCGCTTATAAGTTTAATTTGCCTTCATACTGGTATTTTTCTATTACAAACAATTTGCGCTCAGCACTTACTTTCTAAGTATGATTCTTCATCCATAAATTTTAAAACGGACCCCAGGACTCAAACATTATAAAATAATATTTTTTTTATCGTTATATAAGCATTCAGTTACGTTATTGAGACCAAAGTATCTCTTTCTACTGAAATATAGAGTACTTATTATAAAGATTTATCTTTAAAAGTTTGAGAAACTTAGAGAAAATTCTTTGAGATTCTTATAGAATACGTTCCTCCCATGTGAGTATTAGAGTTACGAAAAAATTATCAACTATAAGAATATATTCAGCTAAATAAATAATTGAATAGCCTACTTAAATTATATAATAAATTTCGATTAAATAAATAAAAAGGCGCCGTATAAAAAGTTATCGAGAAATTCGATTGAAAATACAGAGACATATAGACCCTGATAACGTTGGCAGAATCACATGTGACTCACAAAAGTGAGAGTGAGACATCGCGAGAGCGTCTAATTAAACAACGCGTCGATTTCAGTGTATATACACGCGTGCACAGAGGACCCCGAACGCGTATTTTTAGCAAGATTAACCAAACGTAAAGACGAATAACCGCGACACTGTTCGCGCGCGCGCACGCGTGTTAGATATGCGTCGAGATTGTCGCGGTGTACATCGAGCGTCAAACGTGAGTAATAACAGATAAAGCCGAGTCAACATTCATCATCCAACTTCCTATGAAAAAGCTCAGCTGCGTGTGTACGAGGCACAGGAAATATATGTTTAACCGGTCACACCGTATAAAAGTTAATCGCGAGAGAATGAATTCTTTTAAAGTAATCTACTTTTCAAATAGGTAAATTTACATTTTTTCAGGTTTGTAGGGTATTTTTTAAAATGAGAGATTATGGGTGTGACATTGATGAATTTCCATGACAATGGTGTCTTAATTAGTCTTAAGTAAACACGATTAGTTAGGCTGGGATGGTAAAGCATAAAAGGATGCGAAGACGAGAAAACTTGAGGAAGTAAAGTATGGCGCGATTTTTGGGTGTGATATGTCTTAGCCTAGGTAATAAATATGACATATTTTAATGGTAAAAAATCGTGATAGATAATGAGGGAGTTGTATTTGTCAAACCTTTTGTTGTCGTTATCATAATTGTAAAGTATCGTGATAATTGGTGCAATTATTTGTTGAATAATTAATCCAAGTGTCATTGATTGCTGAATAAATGTTTAATCATATTATAAATTAAACAACATATAAGACTAATATAAATAAATGTATGCTGGATTTTGTCAAAACAGGAATTGAAAATATTTTTTAAATAATCATTACGTAAAGGTATTTCTGTGAAAAATGTAAAGATTAATAGTTAAAAGTAATTTGTGCTTATAAAATTTAAAATATTTTAAACGCCTCTGCTATTTGGCGGTCAGAATTACATATACAAGGTATGTACATATTATAAGGGAATATAATTTCTCTAGTCAAATATCAAAACAAAACAAACATTGAGAAATTTTGAAATTTACACCTGACGGTCAAATAGCACGAGTCTATTTTAAATACGTATAATTTTAAAAAAATCAACACATTTGTGAATACAGATCAAATTTTCTTATACATATATGTAATATGTAAGAGTCATTTACGCATTTGACTCAAATTTGAATCATAGACCTATATATTGAACACTACTAAAAATAGATACAAACTACTAATTAATATATTTGATACGACTTTATTAATTAATGTAGTTAAGCTTCAAAGCAATTAATTAATTCGTAACGTAAACCAATGATGTTAATAACCGTAGCATGATATCGACGTAACTATAATTAGGTTTGGCCGCATATTAGATATAATTGATCGAGTAAATCCAGTATAGTTTTTATATACTAAACGACGCTAAAAAGTTTTACAAGGGACGCCAAAAAGCGCGGAGATTATCAAGGAGGAAGTTCCACCTTTTATCTGTGTCGATGGGACGCAGATAGCATTGGCAAACGTGTGCGATGGTCGGACGCACTGCGCTGACTCCTCAGACGAGACGACGAAACTGTGCCATCACGTTGTGTACGAATGCTACTTTCACTATAATCGAATTTCTATTGATAATAGTATTTGTTATTATAAAATGAAAAGTTTTAATACCAGATTGTTATGCTTTCAGACGAATTTTCAAGGATAATATAATAAAAGTTGTAACCGCGGAGAACATATTTTACTATTTATGATGAATTTTTTTGTTACACTTATTTTTATTTTTATTCTTACGAAATTATTTATTTTTTACATACAAAATTTATCAGCAATGATTTGCAAAGTTACTTAAGAAAAAATCATATCAAACTCTGTATAGTCTCTTAAAATTGTAAAATGACGGACTCAAAACTGATTATTTATTTTTAAAAAATTGTTACTAATTTCTCCGAAAGAATTACCACTAGAATTTATAACAAAAAGAAAAAAATATATATGTTTATATATACATGTGTATGAAAAAATTTTACGTCCAGGTGCCCGCCGACATCGTTCCGTTGCGCTTACGGCGCGTGCACAGCCCGCAGCGGCCGCTGCAATGGACACGCCGATTGCGTCGACGGGAGTGACGAATTTTTCTGCGATAACAACGACACATGCAGCGACCGCAGCTTTCGCTGCTCCACATCGCAGGAATGCGTCTCCTTCGCGCGCATCTGCGACGGTACGTTTATCGCAACGTTACTCAAGACGTTGAAATTCTGTAAAGAACAATTTTAACGTCTATAGAGATTGCGAGTCTCAATTTTATCCCAAAACTGAACCGAAGTCGTTCAAAGAAATGCTTGAAAGATGTCAATTTGAATTATTATCTTTTTAATTAAGATGTATATTTTTGCATAACGATACTTTGCCAATTGTCAAGGTTTTGCGGATTGTGCCGATAAGAGCGATGAAAACTCGACGATCTGCAAGGATTACGTTTGTCCTGAGCACACATTCCAATGTTTCTACGGAGGCTGTGTTCATCAGGAGGTCGTCTGCGATGGCGTAAAAGATTGTATCGATGGGGCCGACGAGGCGGCAGATCTTTGCGAAGCGGCGAATTGCAAAGAGAATTGCGAAAAGTTCGCCTGCAAGTATGTCTATTTTTCTCTATAAGAATCATACATAATATACACAGCCTTATACGTAACTTTATTCCATAAGTTCAGCTTCACAATTCTTAAAAATAATCAGTAGAAGAAATATCTGTACTTTATGATTTTATATATCAAAACAATAATATAATTTTAATTATGTATCTATATAGAGATAAAATATATAAAAAAAATCTTTAGAATTTGTCAAATAATGTAAATTTTGGTGTTCTTCTTGCAGGGCTGATCAATTCGCTTGTGAAAATGGAAAGCAATGCATCCCTTTGAATAAGTTGTGCGATGGTACGCACCAATGTAGAGACGCGTCGGACGAGAAGAGCGAGATATGCAAAAATCGGCCGTAAGCTTTGACAATTTAACATCGTATATATTTATAAAAAATAATATAACTGGTTATATCAACTTATCGAGAAACGCAGCCTTGGAACCAATATCTCATTATCTTAATTGATAACAAAAGCACCAACAGAACCCCGCAATCGTTATGCGTTATCGGTTGCGTAAAGGATATATACACACACACACACACTCGGTCGCAAACTTCTTACAAATAAAACGAATATACTTTTAAATATATAAACAATTAATAACATTATTCAACCCGCTATAATATTTCCATAATAAAAATACATTCGCTCTTCTTCTACTATCTACAAAAAAATGACAATATTATTATTACAATCAATTACAGCTGTCCTGAGAACACTTTCCGCTGCGCTTATGGTGGTTGTGTACCTGCAAGCACACGCTGCAACCTTAGACCGAATTGCCATGATTGGAGCGACGAGGACGAAGCGACGTGCGGTAATAAACTACCCCAAGGCGCCTGCCGACTACCCGCTGCAAAACCTGGCACATGGTACACTGCTACAGGATGTGAGAAATGCCGACCTGGCAATGTGGTAGCCGAACTCACGAGGTTGGATTACGGCTGCTATGGGAACGTTAGCATCGAGGGCGCGAGTCAAGTGTATTGTCAAGGGGGCAAGTGGCTACCGGCTGTTCCAGTGTGTCCCGATGGTAAAATAATAGCGATGTATCGTATACAATGGTTTGCTTAAAAGACATAAAGCCTGACTACAACGTATTTCGATTTCTGAAATATTATGTTTTCCGTTATCGTTCTCTCTAAAGTTGATTTTGTGAAAATTGCCCCACCACTTCGCAATTAGTGGAAAAAACTACTAATTTATTGGTGCATATTCACTATTTCATTTAGTAGTTTTTACTAATTTTATTCACTCATAATCAGTAGTTTTTTCCACTAATTGAAATGGTGGCACAAATTTTCACTATAATTCAACTTTAGAGTGTATATTGTAAGATAAAATCCACCAAGATTACTACAAATCATTTATCAGATATAAAAGCTATTAATACAATTAAATTGATAAATGTTTTTGTAACGATTTCTCCGACTATATAATAAAAATTTTAACTACGACTAGTCGCAGTAAAAAAACTTTTTTACATGAACTATACATTAATATTATCTCTATAATCACATTACAGCTGACACAACGATAAAGTGTCCACCGATCAAAGCGCCAGGCGCGACGAAGCGCTGCGAGGTGAAATGGGGCGCCAAGGCTGGCTGGACAACGTGCGATCAACCTCTAGCCGTTGGCACTCGAGTGTCAATGGAGTGCCGTGAATTTTACCAACGGGAGCGCGGCTCAACGTCCGTCACGTGCTTACATGATGGCACCTGGAACCAAGCGCCGCTCAGCTGTCGACCTGTTTGTGGATTGCGCACGTCTACTTGTAAGAATATGATCTAATATGTTGATGAGTTTTTGCGGAAGTGATGATTGAGTCGAGTCGTTCATCTTACTTTATTGCTATGCGGGAATAACGCGTGAGTCAAATAATCTGACTCAAGTTGAGTCAATATAGAGTAACCGTTTGTATGTGATAAGAGAAGCCATGAGTAATAGTTGTCACCTGAACATCGGTATTCCTGTAAGAAAGATCTGTCGTATGTGAAACGATATATTTGCATTTCTTGTGAAATAGAAAAGCCAAATTTCGAAAATAAATGTATCCGGCTTTATTTTTGTGTAAAAATAGATATCATCTATAATAATTAGTATCTAAAAGCAAGCGAAAATAATTTTTCAATTCTCTTTGACGCGCCGATGATTATCACAATTTCTATCATATAAAATACGATAAAATTCTTTCAACACCTTCATAAATTTTGCTCTTAAATTAGCAACAGCACTGATAGTCAAAGGATGGGATGCACCGGTAGAGGAACCTTTGCCTTGGCACGCGACTCTTTTCTCCCACGTGTCTGGCGATTGGAAATTCTTTTGTGGTGGTACTTTGATTGCGGAAAGTATCGTCCTAACTGCCGCTCACTGTATTTGGAAAACAGCACCTGATACTATACGAGTAGGTACAATAACGGAAATCTCGTTATTTTTCTTTATTCAAGCTTTCTGATTCTTTTTCGTTTTTTTTATATACTTTTAATATTGTAAAGAAAGTATGATAAATTTTTAGGTGGTATTAGCTACGAATTCAAGCAATTTGACTCAATTGAGTGAAAAAAGTCAAATTAGAGATGTCAGTAAAATCGAAGTACAAGAATTTTACCAAGATCACGAGGGGAATTACAATTCAGATTTGGCTCTTTTAATACTACATAAACCAGTCGAAATTAATTCTTATGTGCTTCCTGCTTGTATCGACTGGTCAAACAAATATGACGTATATCCTTCTAGGTCAGGCGAAATCGGTATTATTGCGGGTAAATAAACTAATATTTTGCTTTTTTTTATTTTAAGAACATCAATAATACGTAACATTTGTAGAGCTCCATTTAAGAAATTCAAAAAATAATCATACTCATGTATCTCTAATTTTTTCCAAAATTCTTATCACCGAAGTAAAATCAGCCTATATACACAACACCAAAGTGGCATGAACAATAAAAAATTCTAAACACCGTAACATTACTCGCCACTGTACACAGGCATGGGTGTGACAGAGAACGACACGTACAGCGCGACATTGCGCCTTGTGACCGCCCCCGTGGTCGCAGAGAGCCTCTGTCGTGAACACGAGGCGCGCGACTTCCGCAAGTACCTACAGTACACGACCTTCTGTGCTGGCTGGGCCAATGGTACGTCAGTCTGCAACGGTGACAGCGGCGGTGGCTTTCTCATGCCTCGACCACAAACCAACGTCTGGGACATCCACGGTATCGTGTCGCTCAGTCCCAGAAGGTTAACTGTGCCGCTGTGTGATCCAAGTTATTACACGGTTTTCACGAGGGTAAGTGGCACTTTCACGTTTATATATAGATTTATACGTATTTTTGGACGGCAAAATTAATTATACATTTTTTTGTATTATTTTAGGTATCGGCTTACGTTGATTGGATCAAGAAAATAGTAGAGTCTATTCCAGTCAGTGAAGCTCCAGCTGCTAATAAAAATTTATTACCAAACAACGATAATGTTATTTTAGATTAGGCCTAAAGTAGAACCACACAGATTTTATATACAGAAATGTATTGTAATACATAAAAAAAGTAAAAAAAATTTTTACTGATCGTAAAAAAATGAAATGATAAGAAAATAATAAAAAAAATTGAAAATAAAATGGCTTATATAGGTATCTCAGAAGTTGTGAATTTTATGAACAATCGCTCTCAACTATCCAAATGAAATTAGTTTTCAAGTCTATAATTCTCCATTAACTTCTGTGTTAACAAGTAGGCATAAGTTCAATATATGCTTGCAAGCTCATTTGTTTTAGTTAGGTTAATGATTAATCAACGACATCTCAATGTAAAATAAATATACCAGTGTGTATAATAAATACTATCAACATATGTACATCATAATTGAAATTTTGATATTTGTTAATTACAACAATGCCGTCATTTGCACTAAATCTACCTTCTAGAAAACAATCTCTTGTTAATTGTTTAAATAATGGAAGAAATTGTCATGAAAAGACGAAAGAGAATGAACTCAAAAAACGAATCTCAATAGTAATAAATTATAACTTATGATTTATATTATCAAATATATTGAATAAACTGTTAATGTAACCTTATACGAACTCGCTACCTAAAATTTCTACATGAAATTTTTAATTCTAACCTTACTTCTAAAACGATGCAATACTTTGTCTACACAGTTAAATCTACATTTTCAGGCATCGAATATTGATGAGCCGGGTATCAAAGCTACACTTCCGCATCATGTGCACGAAAGCATCATACCTACCGATTTTCTTCAGACTTTATCATTCGAGGAATGCCCTGGTACCGACGGTGTTGTTATTACTCCAGCATATATGGAATTCAAAGATCCTACTGAAGGTCTCGCCATGGAACAGATGCTAATAATTCAAAATTTGGGGACGAAAATATCAATTATTAAGATTCGAGAACCAAATTCAATGGTAACTTATACCTATATAGTTGGTTTAGTTTCAGAAAAATGACAAAACTATTGTTTCTTAAAAATTTATAATTAGGCTTTTGACATAAAACCCACGACGGAGCAAGGATTCAAACTTAGCCCAGGATTGAGTTTGTCGAGAACAGTGCGCTACTTTTTTACAAGACCAATGTCAGTGCACGCCATGATTCCAATAGAAATCAATGAAACTAAGCTCGATTACCATTTGATATGTACCAAGTCAATTCCTACAATTGTTGCTAATCCATCGAAATTGGACTTTGGATGCGTAGATATTGGATCAGTGTCAGATATCAAAACGTTAGTTGTTAAGAGCGTAGGCGGACAAAGTGCAAGGTATTAAAACATCGGATTGATAATAAATTTGATAAATTAGAAAATAATGTGTTAAAATTGTTAACAAAGATAATATTACACGACAGATTCTGCATTGACATCGGAAAACATGATGTGAAAATTAATGTACAACCTATGCAAGGTTTTATTAAATTGAATGGACAAATTACACTCAGTGTACAAGTTACAGGTAAAAAAGAAGGTGTTTTCAATGGAGAGTTCTGGTATATAAAATATTTTTATTTAATAACAGTTATGTAAAATACGCAAATTTATGAATAAAATAACTTATTTATAGGATAAAATCGTATCCTAATATTCCCATTGCTATAAGAGCTCGCATAAACAGACCAAAAATAATTTTAAACCATCCAACAACATTAAATGGTTTTACACTACTCAACTTTCCCCCAATTTTTTTGGGAACGCAGTGGTGCTTCGGCTTGCCGTTAAAAAATTCTTCTTCAGAAACATCTAGTTTCGTTGCCTTCTTCGAACTTAATAATGATTTGATCAGTGTCCAAGTAATAATTGAATTTCAGTTATTCAACATGATATTATTCATATTTCTATTTTTAGGAAAGTGATGTCAAAAAGAATCCTGATTTCGATGTATTTAGAATTCACCCTGATAAAGGAAGATTGCAACCGTTTCAGGAAATAACACTTTCTGTAACGTAAGGATTACAAATATGTACTTATAATAAATAAAATAAACTTGTGAAAATTTAAATAACTTTCAACAGTTTTTCTCCAACATTGGAAAATCTTAATTTACTGCAAAACCAACTACATAATGAAAGTATCAAATACTTTATTGCAATTCTTAAAATCAAGAAAATTGAAGCGTCAGAAGCCAGAAAAGTATTAAGTGCGTATTATAAGAAAACTTTCTCAAATCGTTATTACAATTTACGTTTCATTTTGCAGAATCTATAATAACAAAAAATAAAAATGTTGAAAGCCACTTACCAGAAATATACATTAGTAAGATTATTATCAAATCTTTATCATAATAAATATAAAAACTAATGATGTTCATAAAAACTAAAATTATGTAATTACTGTGACTGTTTATGATTTCAGCTGAAACTTTATGTAAAAAGAATAAAATAGATAACATATTGTTATCTGAAGGACAAAAACCATTTGATGTTGAAAATATTTACTTACATGGAGAAGTTGAAATAGCACGATTACACTTTGACCCAAATGAATTATATCTAGGCGATCTAGCAATCGGCGAACAAGTTATACGAGTAATTAATGTGTCAAATCCATCGAATCGATTACCTTTGACTTTTTCATTTGTAACAAAATCATGTGTCAAATGCGAACCGCGACAAATATCTTTACAGCCAGGTCAATCTGTTGAAATTCATATTACCATTACAGCACATATAAATTGTAAGTTTGAATCTCGAATATTTCTTCTTTTCGTAAATGAGTTCAATTGATAATGTGAAAAAAACTAATAATTTCAGTGGAGACGTCATTTTTATTAGAATTTTATTTATTGGCGAACAGCAAGAACAAAATATCCAACAAAGTACAAAGTATAAAAATTGATCGAGCCTTTATCCACTGCATGTATAATCCAGTAAAAGCATCTGGAAAAATAAAAACGACATCTATTTGTAAAACGTCGTCCTTCAATAAATTACCACTGGAACCGGATTATTCATTAACTTATACATCATCAGAGTTTGAGATGAAAATGAATCATCGCGAATTTTGGAAACAGTATTTTCATTCAATTTTTTCGCATTCTGCGAAAAATACCGATGCAACAAAAAGTATTTGTGGTTGCCAAGGTCCAGACAAAATATGTTATTCAATTAGAATACCTAAAACCAACAATGCTATAGTACAGAAATCATTCGAGAAATCTCCTCAATTAAAAACTTTAAAAAATACTCCATTACTGTCGCCTTTACAAGTATATAAAATAAAGATTTCACCAATGAAACTAGACTTCGGAAAGGTTGTATGATTGATACTTAAAAAATGTTAATATTACTTGAACGTTATTATAGTAATTACTCATTACATAGGTTGCAGTAAAAATCCCAAATTGTATTAAATTAACATTTGAAAATCAAAACAATTTTCAAATTATCATAACACTAATAAGTTTAAATGAGAAAAATGTTTCGTTTCCTAGTGGAAAACAAATTTATCTTCAGCCCGGGTCTATTAAAACCTGTACAGTGGAGTTTCGATCGTATCGTTATGGAAAGTACAGTTCCTACATAAATTACGAGATCAATAATTGTCTAAAATATCAATTACCAATAGCAGCAGAAGTAGTCACGAAAAATCTTGAGTTGAAAACGAATGAAATTACGTTCGATAATGATTATCATCCACAAGAAGGATACAGAATTCCTTTTCAAGTTATTGAAATACAAAATAAAATCAACGCCGATACTAAGTTTAAGTAAGTAGGAATTTGTTGGTAACTTCTTTACGATTAGCACATCAAAATATTTACGTATAACTTATATAAAACTATGCGATTAAAAAAATATTACAGTATTATACTAACGCAATAATTCGCTTGCCTAAACTTTACGCTCATCCTTACGAAAATCTTCAGCCCCAATAACCACGAATACCATTATCGCTCAGGTGGTCCTTACCGTTGAACACTGGTTTTACGATCGATCCAGTCTACGGCATAGTTCCAGCCGCTCGTCGTCTTTGTATCTGCGTCTATCCAACCGCTTTACCGCAGCGCACCGAGGCGACGATGGCCGTGGAGAACGGCGCGCGCGCGATTTTAAAACTGGAGCCGCCACGACGGCAGCGCGCGCCTCGCGTCTCCCTGCACGAAGCTAATGTGGACGCAGGGGAAGTCCCGTTGTGTCTCACCCATCGCCTCCACGCCGTACTCAGCAACGCCGAGTATTACGATGTAGTATTCGAAGTCGACGACGACGATATTCTAAGAGGCGTTGATGTCACGCCTCTAGTGGGATATGTGCCGTCGCGTGGAGTTGTCGTTTTGAACGTGAGTTTTCTCCATTTGCATCGAATACAGGCGCTTTTGTATATAATTTAGTTTATGAAGTTTTCTTTAAATAGAGAATTCAATTTAATTTCTATTTTTTTCAATTGAATTCAGTAAATTATAATATTTACAACAATATCAACTTAATAATTAGAAACCTTTTTATTTTTCCATTTTTTCAGATTACGCTAAATTTTGATACTTGTATGCAGTTTTCAACATTAATAAATATTACTGTAAATAAGCGTCTTCCACTGCAACTAAAGTTAAGTGGTACAGTTGTCTTTCCTAGACTCAAATTCGAACCTAGCATTATTGAAATGAAAAATATATGTTCGAACGCTTATCTAATAAAAGAAATTTTAATAACTAATTTAACAAATGCTAAAATTACAATACAAGTTTTACTTAAAGAATATCCAGAATTCCGTCTTTCATTCTCAAAATCAAGAAATGATGAATACATTGGTAAGTATAGAAACTAAACATTATACGCGAGATGTATTATACTTAATTTAACTTTTCAGATGACGAAGTGATTATTCAAATTTTCCCGCTAACAAGCGTAAAGTTATTTTTACACGTTACTCCATGTGATCTAGCCGTTTATTCATTCTACATACCTCTAATTATAAATGAAATACTTGGACCTGTATCGATTGAAAGTGACAACATTGCACCGAACAAGTTTATAAAACGGCACAGTCACTTCTATTCTGCTAACACTGGAATCACAAAATTACCCATTCCTTCAAAAATACCTACCATTCACGTTCACTGCTCCGTAACGCATCCTATAATATGTTTTAACAAATTATCGTTTGAATTCACCAGTAATCATCAACAAGTAAGTATTACTATTTAATAAACTACTTATTTAAAAAATATTTATAATTTATACATTGTTGATTATTATTTACATATAAAACAGAATAACACTATATCATTCCCTTTCGTGTATTAAATAAAAAAAATTGTATTGTTATACAATATCGATACAAACAAAATAAATTCCTTGAAATCACTTTTTAAACAAAAACGATATACTTTTGTAGATGATTTTATGTACAATAGAATATTTTAGATGAATACATTTCTGAAATGATTGCTATAAAAAAAAAATTTTAAAATGTAATTAGAAAAATATTTTATTAAAATTTAAAAAAAACTTACAAAGCTGATTTTTTATTTGCAGACATAATTAACAAAATACTATTTTTATTCGTAAACTCAATTTTTTTAATGTCAATAATTTATAAAAATAAACTTAAATAAAGTATACATAATCTCATGTCAGAAATTACAAAACTTTTGTAAACAAAAAAGTCGCAAATTATACGAAAACAAATTTCGAAGAAAATAATCATGGTTCACTGATCGTATAATAAACACTCTACACAAAGCTATACTATTTTCTTTTAAATCCATGAGGTATCGGCACTGTCACGTCCTCTTACTATTTCGACAAACTAACGAAACGTAACACCTCTTCCGGGTAATTCGGAGAACACTTCGGACAGGTCGCCTTAGTATGATCAGCAAAGCCGCAACCAAAACACCGGCGTCTGAGTCCGAACGGCTTAGTACACTGGGAATACTTATGCCCATACTGATTGCAGCACCAACAACGACGCTTCCAATCACTGGGCAGTTTCTCAAGTGGCGGTGGGGGCGGTCGGCTAACCGGAAACCTCGGGCTTCTCGGCCAGAAACTCGGGAACGGCACGGCCGCAGGTTCCTCATCACGGCAGACGAGGCATCCGGAACATCTGAGGGACGGAAAGCCGTCTCGTTGACGTCCCTCAGACAAAACCTCTCGAGATAAACCTCGAGAGGCACTTCCGTACACGCGAGGCTGCAAAGATGCTCTCACTCTCGTGGCAGTATCGCCTGACGACGGCAGATCAAAATCGGAGCGCGTTATCGCGCACGATTTTCCGCCCTCGCGCGCTCTTCCTCGCAAGAGCGCCTCTAACTCACGGGGCGGTAGCGCCGCACCGGCATCTCCTAAAGGCGCATTTAGGCGAGGCGGCAAAGCTGTAGCTGTAGCTTCAGCTTCCAGCCAACGGTTGGGTGGCGGTACCCCAACCGCGCCTCGTCCGTCGACCTCATTTAGTCGACGGGAAACCTCAAACTCACGAGGCTGCGAGGATGTCTCGGCGCGGGCTGTAACAAAAGGATTTCCGCCATTGTGCGCGAATTCGCCCGCCTCAAGCCCCACACGCCACGGTATACCGGTCGCATTGTTTTGCGTATTCACATGCGCAAACGTAAACAAACAGCTCATTCGCTCTTGATGTGAGCGAGTTGTAGCGCTCAGCTCACCTGGGGAACGCATCTGCGGAAGAAACGCAGATTCATGCGGTTCCTCCGCACCGTTGCCGCAGGCTCCTTCTGCGGCAACGCAAGACAAGCGGGAGCCGCTGGATGATGTCGATGACTCCTGGCGGCGTGCAGATTTTACACCGCTGCGACTAGCAGTGCCGTCTGCATGACGCAAGTCGGAATGCTGCCTGGGCTGGAATGTAGCCGAGGAAAGTCGCTGCCTTTCGCCGGCTCCAAGAGGATCCGGCGAAACTCTACGTAGCTCGCTTGTTAAAGGTAAAGGAATGGGGGGGAGTTGACTCGATAGGGAACTAAAAGGCATTTTTAATTGGATAAGGGACAAAAGGAATAATGCGGCATGGTTGTCGATAGGGATCCCAGCTCGAATAATATCATCGAGAAGCAAACTATACGCTCTTAGCGCTTCTGGGCTGAAGCCGGTGAGCCCAAGGTGCTCTTCCATCTTGGCCAGTAATCTGTGATAAAAAAATTTTTTTGATCGGAAAAAAAAAATTTTACCATAGGTACGCGCGTATGTAAAAACTAGGAATTGAAATCGTAAATTTATAAATATAAAAATACCAAAACTTAAGTCATTAAAAATAAATATTTACATATCAAATTTATGAGAAAACATTTATAAACAAAAATATCGTATTAATTCTTTTGTTCATGAATCGCCTTTGCCAAATGCCAATATTTACAAGATCTCGTAAACATAACCAATTAAGTATTTATTAAAATGTAGTTCGTCATATTTATGTAATATATTAAAAGTTAAGTTAAAAACTAAATTATAAAATAAAACAATAAAGCATTCCAAAACTATACAAACAAAGTAGATCAAATTCAATATTCCATTATAATACAAGAAACAAAGGAAACTATATAGCACTGTTTCAAATTCCATAACCACGTGATACAATACAATAGACACTCGTTATTTACATATATTATCCATATTCCATAACTTATAAGTACACCTCACTGCACATTTTGACAATGGGAAATTTACAAATACAGTCATATTTTTTTATAAATTTAATTTTATAGAAGTCTTACCTTCAAATGGAAGTACGAGTAGTCGCAAATGTCACGATTCCTCCTCTCTTTATAGTCTACTCCTTACACACAGCTGCACAAAATAAAAATATATTTTACATAATTACTAATCCCGTTTAAGCTAATATTTTCAAAGACAAAAAAAAACAGATCTATTTGAACTTACATTCAAGAATTATTCCCTGACCTGTTCTCCTGGGCCGACCTGAACGGACTAAAAGATAAAAAATCTACTTTTATTGAAATAAAAAAGTAACTAGACATCGTGAACTGTCTAGTGTGTTTAGTGTTATTAATTTGCGAAGCCCATTTGCAGAAAGCATAATATATACACTCAATAAGACAAACTTTTCTATAATATAAGCAACATAGTTTAAAAAAAAATATAATTAAATTTATATTGAATTATTGATTTCCATCACAGCAAACAGATACTGATAACCTGCTACAAAACATTATCTATATTGTTTCTGTTCTAAAAAATCAATACTTCATTTTCTTTATTGAGAAAAAAAATTAAATATTATTTTTTCACTTTATTTCAGGATGAAATAAGAATAATTAATAATTCAAGGAAAGAAATTTCATTCATATTAACCACAGAAGATGTACGAAAGGCAAAAGATTGTCCATTTAGTATCTGTTGGATGCAAGGAGGAAAATCAATACATGTAAATAATTTTATAAGTTGCCTACTATTACCTAATGAAAATGCATTGTTCAAAGTACAATTTCAACCAAAAAAACCAGGACATTATATTTTTGATGTACCAATCAAGCTGGGTTGTAACCAGGATGCACAATTATATAATATATTTAAATTTGACGGGTTGTATGGACCACAATGTATCGAATCAGATGTTTTGGAAATATACCTGGTTCCAGTACCTTTAAATGTGTCAGCCAAAGAAAGATTTACATTAAAAGTTTGTGATTTTACCACAGTTGATTCTATTCAAGCTAAAGTTTGCCATCCAGATAAATATAGTGGAATATTTCATGATGATACTTTAAAGGTTCATTTTCCTGAAGGAATCAACTTTGATTCATCCTCCGCGTGAGAAAATTATTTATATTGTAATGTAAAATATACATTTTATTTTGATAGATTAAAATTAATCATTTTCAATTTTAGGTATAATGAAATAGTTGTTGAAATTGAACTCATAAGTGCAGTATCCGTTTCATTTTGTACAAATATAATATTTTCTGATATTGAAAAATTAACGTCTCTTACTATTACTGTTTATGGTACTGCCGATGATAGTTTGCTAACAATACATATTTATGATCAGAAAATTAATTCAAATTTTATTCTACTGAAGAATCAAAAATATCTTTCTGATCTTATTAGTTTTATTCAACCTTCTGAAAATGTAATTCTACAATAAGTGAAAACTTTGCATTGTTAAATATTACTATTTTATTAACTTTGCAATTACATTTGTATAGAATTGAGAAAAATTTTCAATTCAAAGCTTTATTTTTAGTTGCCGTCAGTAGTATATGATTCAAAGTCTTGCAGTATAAGTTCAATAAGCGAAATAAGTAAACCAGAAAGAGAGTTTAGACTTCACAGTATGGATAGTTGTAAAACAGTTATAACTTACAAAAAAGAAAATACATCTATTGTGGAAACACAATTTAATTTATCTTATGAATCTGTAAAACCGTGTAAATTGTTTTATCCATTATTTCCTTTGAGTAACAGTTCTGAGTAAGTTGATTTGCTTATACTAATAAGTAAATTATTATTTGAAAAAACTTTTATATCACATAAAATTATTATATATAGTAAACAAGTACTTCATATGCAAAAGACTTTGAAATCAGTTGAACTATGGCTATATTGCAATCTATTTCATTATCAGTTCAAACCAAATTTAAATGAAGGTGCTATTGAAATTTCATTAGGAACAAAAGTGTTTCAACCACCACATGAATCTAACAAACAAGAAAACAATTTACAATTATACAATTTAATTGATATAGTTGAATACTTATCAGGAGATAACGAAATTTTAGAAATTAATTCGAGGTAGGTATTTTACAGTATAAATGAATCGATATACTTATCTATGACAAGGAGATATTTAAAGAAAACTTATATTATAATTTAAAAAGGTTAAAAACTAGTAAATATAAAAATCATCATGAGCGTATACAAAGCACCTTGTATGCATACTGCAAAATTTTCCGATACTTGATGTCAAAAGGAGCCACCATATCATATGTGTTACCAGAATTTTTTTTGACTTATAGTGATTTTGAGGTAAACAAAAAATAATTAAATAAATTTTAATTTCAACATTAAAGTATTTTTGATGAATATTTCACTCATTTCAGAAATTAAGAATAAATGTAAATTATTATCTACCAGAATTTATTTTTAAATCTCATAGCATGTATTCATGGCTTGACATAGTTTTACAAAGTTATAAATGTTTTATTTTGACCCAAATTAATGAAGAAATGCTAAAAATACAAGCCATTTTATTAAACAATGCTAAAAATGTAGACAAGTAATAATTTTTTAATAATTATTCGGTATTTACAAATAATTTATTACAATTATAATTAAATTAAACTTTTATGTAATAATATTTTCAGTGCTACATACAAAATAAGTACTTTGAAGGTTGATGACATTATGAATCACGCAAAAAAACACATTAACAGACCTATGTGTGAAGCTATTTTATTGGGGTGGTTAGAGTATTATTGCAATCAAATATTTGATAAGAAATTAATAAATAATTTTGAAGATTGTTTGAGTGATGGTTTGGCCTTTATTGCTGTGACATTGGCATATTGTCCATTTTTAAAAAATGACTTCTTTAGTGATGTATATTTTAATCCAGGTAGTCGCGAAGAGGTAAATATAATCAAAATTATAGTGTTAAATTGTTCATAAGAGAAGCTATTTTGTTTTTTTATTTATCATTTGAGTTTTACAGAAAACACATAATGGCATCTGTTTAATTTCGGCATGGAAAAAAATTCGTCTTGGATTCATTATAACACCGGCAGAAATTCTGGATCCTCATTGTGTTCAAATGTTATTATTAACTGTACATTTGTTCAAAAATTTACCTACATATTTGTTAAGAGATAAGGTTCTAACGAACTATTTAAAGACAAAAATATACATATTATGTTTCACGAGATAAAGTGAATTATTTTTACAGATCTTATTTAGCTGTGCTTTAACAAAATCTATTACTCGACAAATTCAGTTATCTAACACGCCCGTTACTCCTGTAAATTATGTTGTTCAATTTTTCGGAAATGATATTAATCTTTTTTCTTCAAAACCAATTATATCTATGAATCTTTCCAAGAAACAACAAATTCGAATTTCATATCATGCTCGAAAGATTCGAAAAGAAAAAGGTAAAAAGATTTTTAATTCGGTTTATTTTTATAAATTTAGTAAACCGAAATGCAGTTATATATAATATTTATTATTATTCACTGTAACAAATTTTTAGTGTATCTAGTGTTATGTGGATCAGCAATGGGACCTCATTTTGGCGAAAATCAAACGTTTGTTTTAGAAGGATTTCCTGATGATCTTGAAATATCTGGAAAATATACTGTTCGAAGCAAATTATATCATTTAACTGAAAAAAATTTGGATATTTTCGTGCCTTACAATTATGAAATTAAATATGAAATATGGATATCTAATGATCAGCCCAAATTACTAGGTATACATACATCTTTATTGAATAGACTAAAACTGTAAAACACAGTTTTTTTTTATATAATTAAATATGATAAAAACTAAGAATAAATATTAATAATAAAATGTATTTATAGACGAATTAATTCTAACACAATGGAAAAGTATTCAAAATATGAAGATACCAAGACGTTTGTGGTTTAATGATAAAGTATTAAATGTGATAGACAATTCTGAAGTAGTCAATCTTTCGATAAATGTTGCTTGTATGGTATGCGATTCCCGATCGTTTTGGGTTGTTTTCCAATCTAATGTAGGTGATTTTATAATACAAGTACGTCTTATCATTTAACATAATCTACTATTGTAACAAAACATATACATTAGTGAAATAAAAGCACTTTTATTTTAAAACGTTTTTTAGATAAATTTGATTTGTCAAACTTCAGTTACTGATTATGCTTCTATAAAAGCTTCAAATGAAGAATGCATTTGTACAAATTTACCGACGCAATTTCATATTGAATGCCCTTTAAGTAAGAAGTTAATGATTTCACACAGAAACCATCAATTAGATAATTGCATTTTTCATATTTTCAAAAAATCATTCAATAAAGAAGAACAAGTATTTTGGGATACTTATATAGGTATATAGAATAGTTATTTAAAAGTAATGATAATTTTTTTTCAATTGATATTTAAATACATTAACTCTTAAAAACAACAAAAATATACTGTACTTCGCACAAAGTTTATAGATCTGAATAGAAATTTATTTTCTAGATAACGTAATTGGACTACGATTTATTGAATGGTTTACAAGAGATGTCGACAGTTCTCTCGGTAAAGAATTCAATCATGTATTTAACTCTTCTGTAATGTATAACATTAGTACGGATAGTACTAAACTATTAATAACTCCGTTAAATGTTAATATCGAAGGTTTGTAAAAAAATATTTTTGTTATTTAACCAAATAAATATATAATTATACATATTTATAAGTAAAATATGCCTTTTTTAGGTGACCAACACTTGAATACTGATTTTGAATTAACAGTACATCTTTTTCAAATGGACTCAAATTTAACAGATTTTCTTATTACATTGACTTCATCTGATAAAAGGGAAATTAGAGTTTGCAAAATAGAAATTATTTATGAAAAGACTGTTTCCAATTCTTCCCAAAAATCGGGGGAAGCTGATAATAAATCCCAGGGTAGTCTAAATAAAAAATGATCCATCAATTTCTTGTCGGTTTACCATAAATTGGATTAAATTAAAATGTGAGATTTTCTCGTGTGATCTTATATTAGATGTTAAACAATTTCAATTGAAATATATAGTCTATCTATAAGATAGCTGTATCATCTATAAGACTGTAGTATGTAGATTTCATTATAAATCTTAATATACACTTTCAAATAATGCATTTATAACAAAATATTACGAGTTTTATTCTAAAATATTATAATTCATGAAGGTAAAGAAATGAATAAATTTTTTTCATCCATTAAATTCTGTATTAAGCTTGTAGTACATAGCCTTGTTTTACATAGAATACAATGTGCTTTTGAGACGCATGTTTCAGACAGGGTATCTTTAGAAAACTTAATCCTATTTTTACATATGTAATCTAAAAGTTACCGTGCGCGATGACAAATACGCTCTTGAAACGTGTTTTTTTCAGAAAGTACAAGTTTATTCTTACCTGTAAACCACTTACAGTACTCATCATTATTAAAGTTTTAATATTAACATAAACTGTATATATCACAACATTTCGGTAACGTATCATACAGAAATGAATCCCGTTATAAACGTGCAATCATCTTGAAATTACATGGAAAAGTACTAAGTGAAGAAAAAAATAAAATTAATGTCGATACATGAACTTCACAAAATATATTCGATTTAAGCATTATTTCATTAATAATGTATTGTACAATACGTAGTGTGTTTAATCATATATTGCACCACTTTCATTTTTATGGTGCAAATGGCGAAGTCACTGTCGTTACTCGCTTATTAATAATTTCATTTTTTTCTTTATATATTTACCATCTTCATTATATACTTTTCTAATGCTATTAGCTTCTTTAGGAATACGCAATCGTAAATTTTATTAGATCTACAAAAAGTAAGACAAGATAACCCATCAATTTGAAGCGTTTGTTAACTAATAACAAAAACAATTTGGCTGATTCAACATCTTTTATTCTAAAATCGTAGGTAAATGTCATGAGACGTATTTTATACACTCGCGCAATTGGTGAAGATGTCATGACGTGAGTATCATCAAATAAATTACGTACGAATATTGCTGAAACCAAGTCTTACAGATCCATATTATAATAATTTTATTAATTTTTTTGTTTTATTTATTATAAAAATTTTATAATTTAAAATAACTAAATGTCAACACTATTAGCAAAATACAATCAAGAAAATAGAAACTTTACTAAATATCTGACTTATTTTTTTTTCTTTTTTTGTTAAAACTGCTTGAACCAATTTTTTTTTTTATTTTGAAAAGTTTTTTGCACACACTTTGGAAGACGTAACTATCGAAAATGTATAACGGAAGCTTAGATTATTTCTGCGCGAAAATTTATTACATTTTCAAGTATTTTACAAATGATATATGCTATATCATGATCGTTTATTGAAATATTTTTGTTATTAGATGTGGCATGATTGGCATTTTAATGTTATACTTATGCATGTTTAACTGAATACATACATCGAACAGTATATCTTATTATATTAATAAGTCCTTCAATAATTGCTATTGAGTGTAATCAGACTTTTAAGGTAATCAGCAATGGCATCAGTGCTTTCATTCAGAATTATTAATATTAACGATTGTATAAAAATGACAAGATTTGTTGTTTGACTCATTCAAATAGCAAAAAGACGAAAGATTAAAAAAATAACAATTTGCAAGAAGTTTTTCTACTTAAAACGCTAAATACAGAAGTGTATATATATATATTTAAAGGATTGTTAAATTTGTTTTACTCTATCATCAATTCATGTATTCTTTTACAATCTTTTATAGATTTGTAAGGACAGAATATTTATGAAATAAAGCTGTTAGAAAGAAATATTAACAATGACAGATTATCAGTTTGTACATATTGAATAACGAAATCAACCATTACTATTTAAACTAATTGTAATATGCCAAAGTGTTTAATGTAATGTCCAGGTGCATTTATTTAGTAGATTTTCACTGTAACAATCCTTTAAACTAAAAAAAAACATTATTTTAATACATAATTGACTTTAATTTTAATCATATATTTATTTATTTTTTTATCAGATAGAAAAACTATTCATGCAAAAAAATTAAAATTTAAGTAAAATCAAATTAATTGCAAAAATCTCCAATCAAAAATTTCGTTTTACAACAACACGATGAGAAGTAATATATACAATTTAATTAGTAAGGTTACGTTAATATATGTACGGTATATTCTTTGCTTTAACCTAAGTAAACGTTACAAGAAAAACGTTTGATTTATTATTTCTTGCAAATTCTACATTCTGTACATAGTTTACACTTTAGGATAGTAGAGCACCTTGTTAAGAATTTGAATTTCAATTCTTGGCTTATCAACAAATTTAACACCTGTAAAAAATCTAATAAAGTACCTCGAATATCTTCAATTTTTTAAAATTGAATGTGATAACAGTAGAACTGCAAATCGAAACTAAATGGAAAATATATAAAAAAAATATTTGTATTATGTCAAATGTTGATTGGTGGCTTCCATTCACACTTTCGAAGTCATTAAATTTAGCAATAAACATACTTTCAGGTTTTAAAAAAATCTAATTAAGAAAATGTATCGCTTTTGTGGTTTCATATTAAGATAAAATTTCATTTACCATGCA
Organism: Torymus tubicola; assembly: GCA_035583055.1. Lineage (NCBI taxonomy): Eukaryota > Metazoa > Arthropoda > Insecta > Hymenoptera > Torymidae > Torymus > Torymus tubicola. Next base: position 28,331 of record JAWWEQ010039071.1, read on the forward strand.
ATTTTGGTTTGCAGCTCTAGAAAAATTAGACTAACGGCTTTACATGTACTCTGAAGCTACAAATGCTTGGTTGTGTCGGTGATTTTGATATCAACAAAGAAATCACTATTGGGAGAGGATAAAAAGTGATCTCTGTGACGTCAACAAGACAAAACCACATATTTAAAAACTGCTGCAATACTGAATTGCATGCCTAATTAAGAAATTTATTCCTTTACTAATTACATGCTTGCGCGATGCTTGATACCACGTCTTTGAATATACAGATTCGCCCTATAATCATTATTACTATAATATAGTAAAGTTCTTTGTCCGTGAATCCGCAGCAGGTAACAGCATAAAAATTGATTTATCGCTTGCTATTTCGTTTTTCTGAACTGTTCGCATTATTCTATAGTCGTGTATAAAAAGAAGATTCAGCAGTTCTGGTTTACAAATAATTCCTTACCTAATTAAATTATTTATCAACTTTACTACATGCAATACGTATTAAGTCTCAACGTACTGCTAATGATCCCGAATTTTCTGAACCTTATGGCAGCGACAAAACTAAGTGTTAAATTATGTTAATAATGTTTATGACTAATACGCAAGACATATGTCAAACTTTCCTTTTACGCAACTTTGCTTGTGCTTCCTTTAACAATAAATCGAAGGTATTTTCTTCTTCATGTTTGTTGAACATATTTCTATTTCCCGTTAAACTGTTTGCAGCTCCATCTGTTTAAAAAATAAGAAGATTGAGTAAGTTTTAATTATAAATCAACAGATTTCAACGTGCCTCTTTGTTTCAGAACAATAAAGATTTTTAACTGATATTCATTTAATTAAAAAAGGTCATAATATATTACAATTTCGAAAAATCCTTAGTAAATATATGTTAAAATATGAATTTTGCATGGAACTTACCAAGATCTGCATATTTTACTTTACAAAAAGCGCGTCTTCCTCCAAAACATAAATCGTATCTAGGTAATGACGGATCATCATTGCCGTGTTCAACAGCTTGATAAGCATCATTTTTGTTGACAAATGTTACAAAACCATAATTATGACTGCAAAAAGAAAAGAATTCTTTAGCATATGGATATAAATCATTAAAATAATAAAATACCGATTAATATTAATAGTCATATTTTTTTTAATTTGAATTCAAAGTTTAAATTAAACTAGATCAATATTATTACTATCATGTAAATTATCTTTATTTAATGAAGTAAGTAGTATTCAGCAACTACACATTATTTATTTTGGATTATTTTAGACTTACTTCTTAAACATTACATTTAATTGAATAATGAACGAAATTTTTGTATATTTTATAAAATTCTTTGAACCGATATACAATATCGGGTGCAAACTCTCAATGTGAACACTCAAACAATGCGGAAAACCCCCTATTATTGTTTTATATGAAATGGTAGCATCAAAGTTGATACTGATATAATTGTATGGACGAAACAATATTCACATTGGTAGTCTATACCAAATCAAACACTTACCCACGCTCGCGGAAGTGGACGCTTATATCAACGACTGGGCCAAAGACTTCAAATCTCTTACGAAGCTCTGCTTTGGTGATACCTTCTTTCAACCGTCCTACGTAAATAACTCTACGCTCTTCTACTTGTCGTTGCTTTTCTCTCATGTACCAGTCATCATATGGTCGTCTGTATGGAACAGGTGATCTGAGAAGAAAGAAAAAAATATAATGGTTTAACCTAATTACAACTACTAAAAAATCAGAGAAAAACTTAGTTGAGACAAAAATTTTTTTGTAAAATCAACGAAATAACTATATTATCTACACTTATTGAAAGCAAAAGAAAAGATTGGCATATGGTTTTAGAATAGAATATCACACTTTATGTACTCAACCAAGTAAGTTCTCTGTGCTTTAACAAAAGGATTAGCCAAAACACGAGAGCATGTTTAGTACTGTAAATAATGAAAAAACAGCGGGTAAGGAAACAAGGGGGAAAACGTGTGAGAGGAGAGGGGGCGATATTCCTGAAATTGTATCCTTCACATTTTTTTCCATGGGGAATAAAAATCAACAGCAGGTATAAAAACAGAAGAAAGGAGCGCACACACTCGGTGAAGACGAAAAAGCTCTTGGCCATTTTTGTTATCGGTAAACAAGTGGGAAGTAATATAAAAACTGAGATGTTGATCAAACGATGTGTCGGTGATAATTTACCTCCTCCAATCGTTGTAGCCGTGGCTACTACCCGAGGAATGCCGCCTGTGCCTACTATAACTTCGCCGCCGATCACGTCTGCCCCTCCTGCGGCGACTCGACCACTTAGAACGTCCGAAATTCGAGCGAGAAGACGACCTATAACCGTTATTTCAGCCCGATATCAGACAAATTGAATCTCTAAACTAGATTATATAGGTAATGTCGTTGACGCTCGCAAGGACAGCCAAACCATGTAACTTTCAAATGGCCTCATCGCGAACAAAGTCTACAGCTTTATTACCCAGAATTATTATATTTTTCAATAATGTGGAAATCTAATTTGAATATGCTTGTTTACTTTGTAAATCAAAAACCACTTTATAGTATGAATTAGAGTTACAGTAACAGATATAAATGGAATACGTTATTATTATTTATTTATTTAAAACTATTAAACGGGCTCAAAAGCCTTTATAATAATATAATAATAAATTGTTTTTTTCTCTTTCATTTCGTCAGGTAACACAATTTTTATCAGAGTATTTGGTAAAAGAAGCCTTATGCACATCTTTAAGGGATAAATAAATATTAATAGAGAAAATTTAATGGAAATAATGTTGAAAATTCCTTATTATTGGTACCATTCATACTTCTTAAATAATTAAATTCTTTTTGTGCATAAGTCAATCACGTCACATAGTATATGACACTATATCGTCGCTTCCTACGAAGACTAGCACAACTCAACTCCCTCGCGAAGACTAGTACATTTCAGATTCTCCCGTGGAGACTAGCACATTTCACGTTCCTTATAATTTTAGATAATTTATGCAAATCAAAGGGTATATAAGAATATTTGCGTACAAAAAAGTCTTATTGTGACTAATTAATATGTATATTCATTTCCCCATTGATTTAATAAGTAAAATTCAAAGTGAATAGTGAAAAAATCATTTATTTTAATAAATTAATTTATTTCACTTCTCACTTTGAATCTTGTTTTAAAAAATCAATGGGAACAACATGTACATATTAATTAGAGACATCCAAACTATTTTGAACGGAAATATTCTTATATAGCCTTTGATTTTAATAAATTTTATAAAATTCGAAGCGCGAAATGTGCTAGTCTCCACGGGAGAATCTGAAATGTTCTATTCTTCGTAGGGAGCGACGATATACACTATTCTATTCTAAATAAAGAAATTGAAAAAATTATATTTTCTGTAATTACAAAGTTTTTATTTTGCAAAATAAATCAAGCATATATAAAAAGTAATATAAACCGCCACCTATTAATAATAGAAGAAATCCATAACAGCATTAAATGAAAAAATTATTACTTCTAAATATGGTTAAAAGATTTTTACAATTATCAAGAAATTAAAATCTCATTTTATGCTGTGTAAACCAATATTCAGTACAAAATGAGTAGTCAAAACTGAATAGAACCATCACCGCCACATGCACACTAAATATAACTAGACAAAATAAGAAAATTCATAAAACCTAGTCATATAACCAGACCAGAAAAGAATTAAGTAAAAAAATGATGTGGTGAAAGATAATTGACAAAAAAAGTTTCAGATCGCAATATCAACCCCAATAATCTTGTAATGTTGATATTATAAAACTTTTTGTTATTAACAATTTTTTTAATGTTGTTTGACAAGTTAGATCTATTCTTTGTTAAATGAAATAAGCAAATTAAAAATCGAAAATCCGAGAAAGAAGATATCTATCAAATACGCGATGTATTAAAAATTGTTTTCAATAATCCAAATAAATAAATATTCTTATATTTTTGTGTATACCCTTATCAAACAATTAAAATTATGTTCAATTTGATAATTTTAATGACTCCATCACCAAACTCACCTAGAGCAGCTTGAGTATCTAGACGACCTTGACCTCGATCTTGACCTAGATCTGGATCTCGACCTTGACGACGAGCTATATCTCGAGCGTCGTGACGATCTGGATCTCGATCTCGACCTCGAACGCGATGTCCAGCTGCTGCTCGAGCTGACTGAACTACGTCTGTGACTGATTCTCCTCCTTCGAGTGTGGCGTCTAGCGCGTGATCGGCTCCTGCTGCGTGATCGGCTTCGGTCCGAGCTCGTACTACGAGACCGGCTTCGGCTACGGCTACGGCTTCTACTGTGACTTCTGCTGCGCTCATCGCGCGATCTCCTGGCTTTACTTCGACTGCGACTACGTCCACGACTGCTACGGCTGCGGCTGCGGCTAGCGCGACGTAGATTGCTACGAACACCACGGCTGCGACTGCGGCTGCGAGAACGCGAGACAGAAGAGCCCGATGATGCACGCGCTCGCCTGTAGTTGCGATTCTTGCGATCCCGCATACGACCAAGGCTAAAACTACTATAGTCATTTCTCAATTTTCTTCTTATTGTAAATTTTGAACTTCGTTTTTCAATTGGAATAAAAATTAAACACAATTTGTACATACCTAGAACCCTTATTATTTTCATTGACTACGGTATCCTTTACGATTTGAACTTCATCTACAGGAACTTTATCATCAGCAACCTCATTATTTACAGTTTGTTGAGTCAAAACTTGAGCACTTTCAATTTGGTCCTTTTGTACATTATTCGTATGAACAACAGTCTGATTCTGGTCAGCAATTTGATCCTTAACAACCTCTTGTTGTAGAGGCAGTGATTGCACTTGTGACTGCAATTGCTCCTCCAACATTTGTTGTTCCTCTTCTTGTGTTATTTCACCCTCCTCATGTTCTTCTTCTCGCTCTTCCTCCGGCTCTTCCTCATACACAATTCCAAAAACCGATTCCACAGTTTGTACACCTCTATCCCTCGTGGGTGGTTTAGGTTTGCCTTTTTCCCCCTCTAGCTCGACCTTTGGTTTAAACACAGGAAAAACCCACTTCTCGCACCAAAACGAATTTTCTGGATCATCGCTGGTCGGATCAGCATTAGTCGATGCATGATAAGCGTACAGAAGAGCCGTTGGCTGCACGGCAGGGTCAGTACAACTACCATCACTGCGATTCTGCTCGCGACGACTGCGATATTCCGCCAGGTTCAGTTTCCTGCGCGGTGGCTTTTTTTCTGTTTCGTCTGGCATATCAACATCTACTGCTTCCTGAACGATGATAGTCTGCACCTGATTGTTTGAACTATTAGTAGTTGTAACAATGGATTCCTTAAGATTAGTACCCAGAATTATTTGCGGAGCAGTTGCTACAGGTGGGTTCTTCAGTACTGAAACCATTTGTTGCTTCGGTTTGTGTATGTCTAAAGATTTTGTTTTCGTTAAGACACCTTTTCGGAGTTGAAGAATACTTGTTGCCAGAGCTGATTGTATCTTCATTTCGTAAACTGGTTTCGTTGGTGCGTTTGGTTTGTTCAAAAGAGATATTTTTCCGCTATTCTCATTATTAATTTGAGGGATATTTTTCCTGCATTGAGTCTCTCTACTCACAGCATCTTGTAGCGGTGATTGTTTTAGTTTTGATGCAGTCGGCTGTTCTTCACTAGCATCACTTACATCACCAGACTCCAAACCACTATCCTTCCTTGAGCTACTTTCAGTCCAGCTGTTCTTTTTGTTTAAGACGTTGCCCTTTTGACTACTAGTTTTTGCGTGCTCCTCAGCGCCTTTACCGTGGCAACCATTTTTCTCTTTATTAGAATCTTCTTTAGCTGGAGTTAATGGTTCGCTGTCGCTATTTTGCTTATCATACTCACAACTTGTGTCAGGACTGCTACCAAGACTACTGCTGCTGCTACTGCTGCTGCTGCTACTGCTGCTGCTACTGCTGCTGCTGTTACTACTGCCCTTCAATACTGTTTTGGAATTACTGCAATAGTCGTGATCCAACTGAACTGAACCATCAACTCTTCCTGTAGAGTTGCTGCTATTATTTGAAGCCTAAAATTCACACGAATTATTAAAATCCAATTTAATTTATAAAAGTATTTAAATTTTTTAATTTTACATTTATCGCAAATAAGTTTTAACATTTTTAAGGCAGTAGTCGCATTCTGATTAATCCTAAAATCATTTTACTCAACGATACGTGAGATAGCCTGTACAGGGCTGCTTTGTTTCACCAGGAGAAAAAAGAAAATTTAGCGTGGACGCTGTTTCTTTAGCATTCGTATCTCGTAAATATTTACGAATCTAATACTTTTTCGAATGCAGTTAAATATAAATTATAACTCATCCAATCTTTCTTATATGTTTATCAAAATTGTATTTTGTAAGTAGCTGTCCCAGTAATAGGCAAATATATTACGTTTGCAACATTAAGACATATCAGATTGCATATACACCAATGTATTATATTAAAATTTTGAAGCTAAATATCAAACTCACTGCTATCTGAATTCTTAGCTAATGATAAATTTGTATGAAATTCGGCAGATGCTAAATTTTAAAATTAGCCCGACTACTACCTTAAGTAAATCAGGAATTAAACATGAACAAAACAACTTACCGATTTCACTATTTTACTTCTTGAAGATGCTTCTTGCGTTTTTGTGCTACTACTTCCTCTTCCAGGTTTCGTGTTTGGTATCGGAGGAATAATCGATATCGTCTTTTTACGACCGGATGCCTAGTTACATATTTCAGTTTATTAAATATAAACTGCAGTAATAATAAATAGCTCAGAAAATTACCAGTTACCTTTATTCTGTCTATGACTTCTTTTGGTAAAGAATCGCGTATATCTTTATGTATTTTTGAGTTTTCTTTCTTTATAGGTGCTGCTTGGGATTTATTTACAGAGGGTTTTGAAGTCTTGTTAGAAGCTGGCTGTGGAATCGGCGTTGTTTCAAGAACTTGTGATGAAACTGTGGCTGCTTCGGTAGCTTCAAATTGTTCTAAAAGGCTCTTGACATCACCTGCTTCTAAAACTGTTATAGACAAAAATTGTTTACATTACCAGGAAATTTACTTTTGCTGGTATCTTTATATAAGATATAGGATAAAATAAAATAGCTTACCAGGTAATTTTGTAGAATCATTGATAGACTTGATTGCTTCTTGTATAAATTCTTCAGACTTAATTTCTTTTTTAGATTTTTTAGTAACCTTTGTAGAGACTTCAGCAACATGTACTTTACTCTCCTTACGATTTTTCTTAGTTGAACTATCTTCTTTGTGCTTTTTAGAGTGTTTCTTCTTACTATTTTTTATGTATTCTGTTTTTATTATTAGTGGTGGAACCACTGGTTGTACTTTTTCTTCTACAAAGTCAATTGGTTCTTCTTTAACAACACAATCAGCTGGTTCTAGTTTGACAAAAGCTCTCTTGCCTGAATAATAATAAACACAAATATAAATAAGTGTGATCAATTGTAAATAAATAGGGTATGTCTGAAATTTAATTTCAGATGGAATGAAGTACTTATATATAAATCAATTATCAATGAATACTGTAAAGTATAATTAACACGCAATTTATTATAATAAAACAAAACATAAATTTTTTGTTTAATAAAATTTATGAATAATTAAAATGATATACAAATACTTCACTCTTTGACAAAGTCAGAAAAATTGCATAATAAAAATAAATTATAAAATAGTATATATACACCTCGGGAGGAAAAGTAAAGAATGGTCCAGATCGCCTTCGGCTTGGGTGCCAAACATGCGATCTGAGGCATTCTTTACTTCCTCCCGTGCGTGCGTATACTACTTATTTTTCTCCACGAGAAGCGTAAAATGCGTAGGCTGTTTTTCGCCAGCAGGGCGTACAGTGCGCACTTTACGCGCCGTGTGGAGAAAACAAATATTATTATTTAAAAAAAAATAATAATAGTAAGAATAATCTTTAGTAATCAATTTTGCAATTTCTTTTAATACATTATAAATATAATATATGAAATAATGATAAATGCTAGAAATGAAGTGATGGTTTTGCAGGAGTGCAGAAAAAAGGAAAATTATTGCACAAAAATGACAAAAATAATGTAACTTTAAAAAACGGTTTAAATTAGAAATTAATGTATTGTAAAGTACTTTTCATGCATAATAAATTAATCATAAGAAAAAAAAAATTTCTTTTTGCAATTAGACAAACCTAAACTTTTGGGATAATGGTCTTTGGATGAAGTACTCGCATGTTGTCTTCTAACATGCATCAAGTCAATATCAGGGTCTACATCCTCGAGTGAATCTAGTCCTACAACATCTATGCAAAGGATAAAAAGTTAATGGCAGGCACATCAGTGTTATACACAAACTTTCCAAAAACTTTCCGAAAATGTTTATACAAGCGTTAGTCACAGAAAACAAGTGGCACTCTCGTGAAAAGCTACTGAACAAGCTGATCATAGAGGGATAACAACAATGGTAGTTAATATTAATTTAAGACTTACCTATTTCTTTTTCACTTTGCTCTGATTCTGAAAATCGTTTGCCTATACTTGCATTAATGTCAAATTTGATAGGACTAGCTAGTGTACGATCTGGCTGATTTGATGGTTCTTCTAATTTAACAGGACTACTTAAAATATTTTCTGTTGGTTTGTCTATGCTGTCAAAAATACTATCAAGATCTCCATTTATATGTAATCCCATATCAAAATTAATATCTTCTTCAATTTCTGAAGCTTGCAAATACCCAATGTGCTCCTGCCATTCGGAAAGCACTTTGGTGAAATCTTCTTTTATGTTTTCCATTTTTGGAATAACACCTGCAACCCCTGACATAGGGAGTACAGCAAGGTCTCCATTGAGCCTAAACACAAATTAATTTACAATATAACTTTATTATCAATAAATATTGAAATCTCTTTCTTTTATTTATTACAAATTTTTAAGAATTTAAAAATTTTGCTATCATCTTTACTTCAAGAGTTTAAATTAAAAAAAAAATTTATTAATAATTTTGTATCATTAAACAATATTTGCTACTCACTCTTGCTCTGTTTCCCATAGTGCATCATTTGAATCTAGACCTAAACTTTCTACATAATCAAAATCATTATCTACCATCTGTACTAGTGAACTCTGCGATTCACCCAATAAATTATGCTGGAAAAAAATTGATAATATTAAGTTTTTTCAAAAGTAACCATTTTGAAATAAATTTTAATATTCAAAACAAATGATACATACTTGATGATCCAAGGATAAGGAAAAGTCTGAAAAATGTTCCTCATCATGGAAATTAAGAAATCCTGTTTCCATGTCACGTATGAGCAAACACTATGGGCTCAATTTTTTGTTCCAGTTTTCTATAACATAAGAGAAACAATAATTTACAAAAGTTGTAAATTTGTAATATTTTATCATATTCTAAAATGAATTTTATGTGCTATTTTTTTGTTTTGTATAAGACGTATTAATATTCATGAAAGAATCAATTCAAAACTATTAAAAAATAAATTAAAATTGTCATAACATAGAAAGGATGCAAGTTTATCTAAAAATTTATTAATTCGATTGTGTTTTATTGTTCTGTTATTAACAATTTATTTTGTTATAATGTTTGATAGTCTATCGTAGATAAAATTTTGTTGCTAAATCATTTCTTAAGAAACAAGAATATATAATAATATCGTTAGATAATTTTAATTGCATATTTTCTTTTATATAAACATTACAATAATAAAACAACTTGTACAATCTCTGTATAAGAGCTCGCAAAGTCTATTTTAACATTTTTACTTTTTTTTACTGATACTGATTTAGATAAATAGAAAATTATGACAATCTTTTATTTACTTAAAAACACTTGTCATATAAACAAATACTGTTTGGGCACATTATTCACCAAGAAACAGTCATTCATTTGATCATAGCTAACTCGGCATCAAATGTATGTGTACAGTCATTTTAACATCAAAACCACGTTTTTCTTTCAATGCGTCGTTGTCACCGCACGTGCATGCGCACAGATATCGGAGCGGGGGTCTCCACTGGGCATATATGTGTATATATATATATATATAGGTGAATATACCAGAGCACCTAACCAACAATATGGACACGCGGTAGACGCCGATAAACACCGACTTTTCACATATTTTATGCAATAATAATAATCCGCTAGTTTTAAAAGGACGAGTAAAACTTACGTGTGTGTGAAAAACAATGGTTTATCATGCACCCAAACAATGCCACACCGGGGGACAAGAGAAGGTCGCACTCACGCCTACTCTACACACGAACTGTTCACACACTGTTCTATTTATCGAACAAATGACAACGATCACTTCGAATCACAATGCACCAACGTAACACTCAGTTTTCGCACATCTAGAAACCTCGAGCTTGATAATTGATAAGTCGAACGACGCGAAAACAACCAGAAACACGTCGGCGAGACTCAAGACACACACGCTTCCACCATGTGCTCACGCCGCAGTCTTTGAGGTTATGTCGTTAGGCAGCGCGCTCTCTCTCTCTCTCTCTCTCTCTCTCTCTCTCTCTCTCTCTCTCTCTCTCTCCCTCTTTCACACGCACACAAGCATACGAGATGTATTACGCGAAGAGAACGTCGATGACAGACTGGCCGTGCCGCAAACAGAGAAAATGTCGAGGGGGTTGCAAAAAGAAGGACGCAGTGACGGCGGCAATAAATGGGACGGGACACGTTGTCGCTTAAAATCTTTCTTACGCTCAAAGGATGCCGAGGTCGTCGAACGTTACCTTCGCCAATAGACGTGTGCTGATATATAGCTAAATCGTGTGGAGAAAGTGTATTCGGTCTTGTCTCAGCGCCCACACGAGTTATTATAGTAGGAGAGAGAGAGAGAGACACGCATACTCTCGTGAAAAATAACGTGGGTATGTCTTACCCACGCGTGAACATATAAAATCGCCGCAACTATCGGAAACGGAGCATGCATGCGCGCGCGTATACCGAACCTTTGGCTTGCCAGTTTTTCGTCTTATACGATCAAGCATATATACGTATATCCATAGTTACTATGAAATTGTACATATGTGTGTGTGTGTGTGTGTGTGTATTACCCAAAAGCCGATTGTTACTGTCTTTATTTCTAAGAGCCGCCGAGAGAGAAGAACGAGCAACGAACTTTCTTCTCTCTTAGGGAGATTGTATACATAAGCGCTACGCGACAGCCTGTCTTAGTGTAACTTCGCTACACTAAGTTATACATAGATTATAGCACGACGCGCGCAGCGTAGCGCAGTGCTTATGTACAATCTCCCTTAGACGACGATGATCCGATTGCTCGTGTTTTTTCAGGTTTTTTGCGTCGCTCTTCTCTCACACGCGCACCGATATAAAATTCGCGCCGACTGCTTTTGCGTAACACCTCGCACGCAGAGAAAGAGAGAGAGAGAGATGGAGATTACAAGAAGTGTAAGTATACAGTTCGAGGAAAAATGCGCTGAGTTTCGGGGAGGAAATAAGTTGCGTAGTTTTTTACGAGCGGCATGTGGAATGTAATTCAGAGTAGATCCGATTAAAAACGCTGATATGCAGGATGACAGAAGGCATTGATTTCAAATTGGCTCCGATTTTGCGTGGGTCTAAGATTTATAATATGGTGGAATAGAACTTGAATTGACGATAGGATGTTGAACTGAGATCATTCACCTTGTATTTGGCGACCTTGTCTATAATAAGCATGAGCGTAACATTGGTTTCGAATCTTACATAAATCTAATATTCTTTTCATTTTCTTTGTATAAATAAAAGTATTAATTTCAGGAAGTAAAAATATTTTTTAAGCAATAATTGTTATTTAGGTAAAAAAAATAAAAATTTATTTATTTTAAATTTGAAGTTTAGCTATGTAAAGTTATTTTCACCTAAATTTGTTACATATAATACTTTGTTTATAAGTGGTAGTGAATATTTGGACAAGAATGAAAATATTCTGTTTCAGTAATGTTTTGACTAGCTACATATATACAAAGGCGTAAGAGTGGCAACGTTGCTGAAAATTCTATGGGCAAAATAATTATCGAACTGGCTTGTACAAAGGAGGCTAGAAAAAAGACGACAGTTTTATCGTGAATTAGTATCAGATATTGTGTTGTCATGGTTATTAGATTATTCATCTATATAAGTATTTATTTATTTAACCATTGAAAAGAGCCTCGACATTACTTTAAGATGGTTTCAATTTTTTTATATATAAAAGACACTTTCATGGAGTAGCGCATAATTCAATGAAGGGAAACAATGTACTTTAAAGATTTATTATTTTAATCCCAGAAATAAATTTTAATTCAGATGTCCAATGCATACAAATTAACAATGTCCTATGCGAATCGTGCGCCAATGATATTTCATGACAAACACAAAACACGCTATGATGTCCTCAACAGCCTAGTTTAAACTTGACATAACGAGAAATAACAGCTATTACAGAGAGCGGAATAATTGTAATCATGGACAAAACGAACGGCACTAACTAAACCTAAGTGCTACATTTGAACAGCAGTTTCGCAAATATTATTCATTATAATTATTGAATTAAACAAATATCTACTGATCCTACTAAAAGTCAAGCAGCAAAAGTTGATAATAGATTGTGTTTTCGTAAAACACTTTTCTCGGCTAAATCTATTCCTCGTACTATCAAAATGCACGTAAACAATTTTTCTTTCGAGACGTAAACTACACTCGAGAGCTATGTATCATTTCTTTGACTTTAAGAATTTATGAGTTTATCAATATAAATATTCAATATTCAATTCAGTAAAAGCGATAAACGTTCCTACATATAACACAGCCTTAATGGCACCTACTTACGATTCAAACGTTCTTAGCGTTCTCTCTCACTCTCTCTCTCTCTTTGTTTCTTTTTCTCCTTTCCACGTTCTCTTCTTCTACTCCCTTTTCCGCGTGCTCCAAATTGCGTGCTCTTTATTCATACGCAAATTGGCCGGTGTTCATCATTTTTAAAATCTATTTCGGCTCCTCAACCCATTATCTCCTCGCTTTGACCCATATTCATCTAGCAAATATGCACACTTCTCCATCCCCTTCTTCTCTTTATTTCTCCTCGAAAAAAAAGTAAGTCTTTCAAACAACTGTTGAAACTCTAATATAATACGCAAATACCAACCGAACTCTAAAAAAAGCGATCTTTGTTCCCGAACTTCGCTGCGCGAGAAAGCAAAACTCCAAAGTCTACAGAGAGCGCTAACCATTTCAAAGTCATCTCTAAGCGACTATTTCGGAACAAAGACGACGCAACGCCGCACGCGCTTTCGCAAATATTTTGCTTTGCATATTTTTAAACATCACACTGCGCGCGCATTTCTCAAACACTTTTTCGCGTGTATGACTTTTGCAACTTATACCAGCTCAATTTCTAATTCTCCGTATTTTCCATTTTTTGTATTGTAATACGTACCTCGTGTGATTGTATGCGCGTACACACAAAAGAAGCCGGGCGGCGCGTACTATACACCTATAATATGTATATACATATGTACTCGCCGCCAACGCGCGAAGGTTGTTGGCACATATATAAAACGAAGAGAGAGTATATATATATATATATATGTATACATGGAAGTGAGAAAGAGAGGGAGCGAGTGTCGGCACGGCAGAGTAAGGTGAACGTCCCAGTTTTAGACAATGCGCCAATTGTCGATCAATTTTTGCGAGCGCGCCCATAATGTGTCTGTGTGTGTGTGTATGTGTAGCTCATCGAGCTGAGGTCCATTGGACGGAAGAGAGCGAGTACCGCTGCTACAAAGCTACAATAGAGAGGCTTTCTTTCGTATAAGTAATTGGACATTTATTTACGAGGACCTGTCTGTTAGGGAATGACTAATGTTGCCAACTTCGCATAAGATTAAGACGCGCGAACACGAAAGAGTACCTACAAACAGGAATGAAATGTCTCGTCGCTATATAAACACAGGATACTCAAGTTATGCTTACTCATACGTCTATACTCCTTTGTACTGAGTGAAATCAATGTTTTTATATTTAGAACGAATATTTTGATATCTATCTCACACGTTGGGAATTTCGTTGTAAAGACAAAACAATTACAAAAATAAGTAGGCTTATTTTCGATAAAAAATTTAATACGACGACCAACTTTTTTCATTGTACATAAAACTCCAGCATGCTTTTCATTTTAAAGCGATCGCTTAAAATAAGCATACCGCAAAGGAGAGCTGCTTCCACGTGACTAATACTTTCACGACTGGACTTCCCACGTGTTTTTCTACAAATCTCACATTGATGCAAATGAAAAAGTAAGAGTTTAAATACTTGTTAACTATACCCTCGTCATTCACTCCTCATCTGCGCAAGTGAAAAGTCATCTGTTAATTATACCAAATTTACAAACATTCGAGAATTAAATTAATGAATGAATTCTGAAAAACAACACCATACGACGCTCCGCTTACAGCTGATGCACGTGGACCGAGGAAAGAGGTTAGGTCACTCGAACGGTAACACTTCCAGCTACTGTAGCTATAGGAATCCTACATTCGAATCTCGGAAGTCGTACGAGATTTTCCGTGTAACAGCGTGTACGTAAAAACAATCATATATCTTTAGGTTATTCTTGTGTTAAGAATAATTACTGGTTTAATAAGTATTTTACAATATACTGTTACAATGTTTATTTAACGCCACAATTAGTAATCAAATGATTTAAAAAATAATATAGTTATCCAATAGTCAAATGTTTACAAACACCATTTTCCGTCCATAGGTACTGTAAATTAATACCACCTACATGTGCATGAACCGTTCGAAAGTAATTGTATTTGTAATCCACTATAGCAACATAAATCTTTATTGAAATGCATTCGTCTATCAGTTCTTTTAATTACAAATGGTACTCGTATTTCTGCAATGGCACAACAACGTTTTTACCGGTGACATATACTCGAGATACTTCTGAGAAGAAAAACCGAGAAGATATGCGCGCTTTCAAGTCCATTCATGGTTTGAAATTGCGAACATTTGTGTACTTACGATGATTAAAAGGAGTGGAGGAAAAACGTTTCTTGCGTACTTGCACGCGCATTCGAAATTTAAAAAAAAAAAAAAAAACAGATAATATGACCTTGACACTTTGATAAAAACTCGTTTTAAATCATTTCTTTTGTTTTTTGTAAATACTATGTTTTTTATTATGCTTAAATAGTTTATATAACGGCAAGTGTTGAAACAATTGTTTGAAAATTCATTAAATATTACATTAAAAGCGTTATTGTGATGATAAACGTATCGTAATTGTATCCAAGCGTAATAATTACTAAAGCTAAGTTTAATGATTGAAACAAATTGGACAATAAATCGTTTGTTTTCAACATTGCTTTACGAGCAATCTTTTATTAAAACGCACGGATGATTAATATGCTAAAAGTAACAATGCATTATCGAACATTAGTAAAATTCTTTGTCATTTGTTTAATTTCCTTCGCATTTCAAGATTTTTCCATTCAAATACTAATCCATCATTTATCGCATCCGCACACTAAAGCGCGAAACATAAATAATTCACCACATCATCAACAATATCAACGGCGCAATCGCACGTAACTTGATTCGAGATAAAGATTTCTAGGTAAGCGCTTGAAAGTAAAATAAAAATTAATAGTATACACTCGCAGTGTTTGAATTGTTTCGCGCATGAATCAGCGTTGAGAAAGGCCAAAATATTGATTAAACGAAAAACTGAAGATCACTGTAAAATAATTATGATCTAGTAATGTACAAAAAATGTCTATTCTACGCAATAAATACCGAGCAAAACTATTACAGCTTGTTTAGATAGAATAAACTGACCGCTAATATCACTCATTAATAATTCGCTTAACGTGAGAGAGTGAACAAGCGAACGTGCTCCGAAACAAGCGTATACTTAACTGAGAATATGCGATGACAAACGCGTTCTTTTTCCCTCCCTCTCTTTCTCTCTCTCCTCTCTTTTCTACTATATCGATGACTAACTTCCTCGATGTAAAGCTACGCTAGTGAAAAGTTTACCCTAACATCGTAATCACGCGCTTCTACATCGCTCGCGCACACTTGTGTGTACGTGTAATACATGCGTGTGAATACATGTGTTGCGAACACGCGCTCTATATTCAGCGTGGATAAATACAATTCCGAAACTACGACGCAGATAAAAACGATCAGATAGGTGGAAGCCTTCTTTTCCATAGTGATTAAAGTTTAGAATCAAAATTTCCGATGAGAAACCTAATTCCTTTAGCTGCTCGAAATAGTAAACGGTAACAGACCTATTTGGTCCGTGAAAACCGGTAGTTCCGTTCTCTCGGACTATACAAAATCGATTCCTATATTCTTGCATTCTTCAGGTGGAATATTGAAATTCCAATAGCAGAATGGAGTAGAACAGAGGAATTTATTGAGCGTATCCTAAATTCGATTACGCAAACTTAATAAACAGAAAAAAAGATCCTCAAAACGAATTGATTTAAGGGGTTAATAAGTGATAGATTACATCCTTATCATTTAATATTCGAATAAAGCTAATTGCATCGTTAACTGCTGTATCATTTATACAAATTTTGCAACTTTATTTTTGATAAGAGCTCAAGTGTCGTTCACGTTACGTAATAAGTTACTACTGTTAAAGCGACAATCTCAATTCTATAGTTGACAGTTTCTTTCCCAAACAAAGCAGATGCTGCTTGCTGCAGACAATTGATGTCAAAAACAACTTACTCTTAGACAGAGATTACATAAACTCTATACGCCCTGCGTCTTACTTTTACATTAATTATGGAAAGGATTATGGGTCTTTACATCATTTGTGATTTTTATTCCAATTAATTTTTCTGCATAAAATTAGTGTGAAAAAATTAACATTATTTTGTAACAAGACAAAATAATTTGTATTGTCTTGGGAATAAGGGTATCGTCCTAACATGTGGAAATATATAACTGCTACTTGTAAAATTAACAATTGAATGTCCATATTTATTTTGGTTAAAAATTCCAATTGAGTGCAAAAATAACTTGATCATGATTTAGCAGAAAACAATATTACTTGTTAGAGTATAGATATATCTACATGACCTTTTGTCAATTGATATTGACGGAACTCGACCGTTGGAGCATTCATAGAAATTGGATGTCGCATTTTTATAAAAAGTTATTTCTATGATTAAAAAATAAATTTCTAGTACAAAAATGCATTTGCTTTGCCAAAGGTAAATTATCAAAGCGATTATGGAAAAATCGTCCTGTACTCAACGCTTTGGCATTAAATAGATCATTGTCAATCGCCTAAATTTTCCAGAGGAACGTCTGGTCGGATGTGAGACAGGCAATCAAAACTAATCTGTTCACCCATATCCCAGTAAATCGCATTTTATGGGATACACGCGAGACCGTCGTTCACCGTTCTTCAAAAGAGTTCAAAGTGAAAATAAGAATTGACTTTACAGTTACACGAATGAAGGCAAAAGATCGGCGGTTGTGAAGAGCCGAAGAATTCGAGCTCAATATCTCATTCGAGAATCTGTAGGTTGATCTGTGGGCTCACTGTAAGGTAGAAATTTAAGCACCTAAATTATTTAATTTCTAATGTCCCGATTAGGTGGCCCTTCTCTTTTCAAGTATATATAGGTTCATTTAAATCTCTCATGATCTATAAAATATTATGCATACATATAACTTAATCTACGACTTTATATTTTACATAAAAAATAATTTAAAATTTTCCTAATATACTTTTCTGCTGACGGTACAATGAAATTAGCTCTTCAACATTTTGTTCGACAGCACAAGAGCAGCAGTATTGGAGGAACGTTTACAATAATTATTGATTGCTGATTCAATGTTATTAAAGTAGATCACCTATTGAATTCCAATCAAATTGACAATACATTCAGTTTCGAACGACGCCAATCACTTTTCTTCTTTCTCCCCCCCAAAAAACCAATAAACTTTATCTTTTATTAGTTAAATTAAAGCAACGTTAAACATCCGTATTATTATCCGACACCCTACGTAAAAAAACCATACCGAAAAACCACTCTCTACCCTGATCATCAAAGACGACGTAACGCTCGTATCGCAGCACCCGGCGTACATTGGACTTTCCTCGGCCGCACGCGCGCGCCGCTCTCGCGTAACACACACGCATACAACCAGACTACCATACATACCACTCACACACATAACCAAAGTCTGGCCATTGGTCGAGAAAAAAAAATCGCCAGATAAACATTCTTCGGACGTCGGCGTTAAATATTCGCTGACGGAACTGAGGCGTGCAACGTGTGTGAGTATAGGTAGATAGGTAGGTATGTATAATATACCGCCACACCTCGTGGCGCGTCGCACTCAAGCATCACACGCTGCCTTCGAAGCCTGGAGAGGGGGAGAGGGAGGAATGCCGGAAAGGAAAATTCGGTTGCGCGCGCGCGCGTCATGCGTTCGAGCGAAAATTCACGAGAACAGCAGGTGGTCGAGACTCCAGAGAGGTCGACCATCCTATACCTAATCATATATACATAGATATATATATATATATATACCTGAGCTACCCATCTAAAGCCGGCTCAGTATTAGAGACGCGTCCCAGGCGACGAGGGAGGCGCGTATAGAGGTATATTTTTACGAGGTCTTCGTAGCGTGCGAGAAGAGAAAAAAACTCTCGCGCGCGCGTGTGTGGTTGAGAGTAGAGAGGAGAGCGAATAAGAGAGCAAGTGAGAGACGTCGACGTCGTCTACATATTTAGCTCGGAATCTTCGTGTATAAATAAAACGTGTACGAGGCGCGCGCGCGGACGTATACCAGCAGCAGCAGCAGCAGTAGCAGCAGCTCGTCACGTAATCGAGCCAAGCGGCAGCGGCGGCTGTGGCGGCGGCGGCCGCCTGGGATACCAACGCACACATTTACTACACACTCACACACATAGTCATGTATATACTTACATATAAGCAATATACTCGTACGATACCCTCGTGTATCGCCGATAATACAGAGATATACTATAACATACAAGCTACAACTAGGATGTATATGTATATATATATACTTACGCTTCCTGACAATGTGGAACCCGGTGTGTAATATGTTCTCTCTCTCGGTAGCGCTCTCCTCGCCTCACCCCGCGGAAGGTCGTGTCAGCGTCGCCGCCGTTGTCCGTCTTCGTGGCCTCGTTCCACACGTCTTCGCACACTACTACACTCTATCTGCCTCTCTCTCTCTCTTCCTTGGTTAACAGATCTATCACACACTCTGGGACTCTATATGAAATACGTCAGCACACCGTCTGCAGCACACTGCACAGAAGACACACTCGTCGGCTTCTTCTCGGCACTGTACGCTACTATATACTGCTGCTACTCTGCACGCGCGCTCCCGTCACGTGTGCGATATAGAGGAGGTGTATACGCAGGCCGTCTCTTATACACTATCTGCTACGTAGTATGTATACGCTATGAGGTATCGTATACTACGTATACACGCACGCGGAACGTAAACGACAACGACGACTCCGCACTAGACGCGCATTCGCACTGAACTGCCCGAGTGTCTCACTCACTGCCTTCCGCGCTTGCCTGCCCTGAGCGCCGCGCTCTCTTTCGCTATCTCTCTCTCTCTCTTTCTCTCCTTCGCACTCTCTTGACCGCCCGGCAAGCGACCACGCGCGCCACGCGGTGCACGAACGTATATATATAGATATATATGGAAAGTGAGCAAGAGAGAGAGAGAGAAAGATATGTATATGGAACGTTAGGAAGACCCTGCCTGCAGCGTGCAAGGTTTAGTAAAACGTATTTGTGCGCTGTTTATACCTGCAGGCTACTATACAGCCCTTGCTCACTTTCCCCCATACACCCAGCTATAGACGAGACAGCACACAGCTGCGGTATTTTTCTGCACGAGAGAGAGATACGAGAACCTATATAGACATATACGCGTATGTATAGTATACGGAACAGATGGGTCGGTAGGGTGGGGGTGTCGTCATCGTTCATCTGCCCGTTTCGTCTCTTCTACCTCTCCCACCTCGGCACGTTTTCTATATTGACTCTGCGTTAGAGCTTTGAACTGTTATATGTGCTCTTCTAATGCGGTGACGATGGCTATACTTAAATGTCCCGTGTGCCCACGCCTCATCGCGTGCGTGAAGCTGGGTTCCTTTTAAACCGGAGCATATATACCACAGCTACCGGTGGCGCACGCGCGTGGTTTGGCTATAACGACGGTGTGTCTTCTCTATAGAGCTTTCGAAATGTTCGAAAAAGAGATCATTGTTGGTAAAGGGACGGAGGACTTCCGAAATTTATTTTTTTAGATGACATGTAGGGCAGAGCGACTGTTATGTTGATTGGAGTTTGTTCAAGTGAATGGCATTCCATTGGGGTATATGTAGGTTAGCTTTTTTCGCGCGAAAAACGTGCAGGCAACAGCAGCGCACCCGTTATGTATTGCTTTCGCGCGAAATTCAGTTAAATAATCGGAAATACTTCGTTTTCGTTTGGGATTTTAGAAGAAATCTAAGTATTTTCGTTTAATTTTTTTATTTATTTTGGTTGTTTGCATTTTATTCTGAATATAAAATAGAGAACGATGGATAACTAAAATAATTTATGAGATATTAAAAATTAAATAGGTATATAAACAGCAACAGCAAAACATATAGTGAAATATTGGTAGATAAATTTTCGTTATATTCATTAATATAAATAAATAATAGAAATTTTTTATTTCACTGTTGTATTGAGAATACCGATATCCTAATTACTTCTTCAAAATGCGAATACTTCTTTTTTTTTCTTTTTTTTTTATAAGTAAAACTGGAAGTAAGCTGAGTAGAGATTCATCCAGTACTTAGGCCTCCACGGAGCAATTATGTAATTCCTGTATAGAGTACAGTCGAGATCGACTTATCCAAGGCAAATGCCGAGGTACGAGACAGGCCCCAAATAGATTGTCTTAAAATGATTTCTTCATACTTATCTAAATCTAGACATATACCCTATTTTTCGAAATGCAATGTTAAAAATCTTAAGAAAATTATAAAACAAGTTACACTCCTGTTTAAAACTGTCCTTAAACTTTATCGTCGTTGTGAAAATTATAATTATTTAAGACCCTTAAGTAGATTTCTATTCACGAAGTTTCTCGAAAAGAAAATCTCGAATATTTAAAATATAATCATATATCAACATTTTTCAATTTTGTGCAAAAATTTGCTGACAAGTAAAATATTTTCCAAATGAAAATTTTTCAATAAAATTAAAAAAAATATTGTTTTTTTAAAGTAAAAACTGGCAATACATAAATCATAACTTTTAAAAAGAAATTTTTATAAATTAACAGGTAAATCGTATAATAAAACATACATTTTCAAAAGTATTCATTTATTAAATTTTTGAACACATTCTTTATACTAATGATTTTCGTGAATAACTAGTATATATAACATATTTTCTTTATAAGAATTGCGATATCTACAAAATGAATTGATTTTAATAAATATTATATTGAAACAATTTTATGTAAAGAACATATATTCTATTAATAATGATTTTCAGATACACTACAAGGCAATCACATGATTCTTAAATTTTAAAAATTTCAAAAAATTTGTATTCAATTAAAGAGAAATTTATAATTAAATAAATATCTAATTTCTTATATTACACAGATTTTTCCAAGCATCACAATTAGGTAGAGATTTATAATACTAGGACGATAGTTTAACTACTGTATAATCTACCTGTAAATCATGAAATTGCTATACTTTCTATTCCTGCAATAGAAAAAACTTCTAAAACTTGTTTCTTAAAGCTTTTCATATCAAACGTAATAATGATAATAGTAAAGAATACTAAAACAGAAAATATTTGCAATTCTTTTTCTTTTTTTGTGAAACTTGATATATTTCTTTTTCCATATTATCCATAATGAACTTGCTAACTGGAAAATCATCTGTGGAATTTCATCTTTACAATATCATATAAAAGTAATATTTTATACTACATTACATATTTACAATATATAAAATATTAGCGCTGCTTTAAATATGATTACTTCTAAAGTGCGTAAATGACACTTTAGGAATTTATCCAGAAGAAGTTATATTTCGCATTTGCCTGACAGCAGCTACAACGCGTGCATTGCAACCCGAGCTACCGCTTTGATACTCCTCAGGTGACAATCGAAGCAGTTGAGACATTTGCAGCAAATTCTCGGATAAAGATAATCCCAGTTCTTCCAAAATGTTGCCAAGATAATCTAGATAAAGTATAGAATTAAAATTATTATTTAAATATTTTTTATGCTAACATATATGCTATAAATTTCTCTTTTTCTTTAAATTTACTTTTTAAATGTATCAATTATTTTGTTTTCTAAATGTTAAATGATATCCTACTAAAGCTAATAAATAAAAAGAAATGAATCAACTAACCAATATCGGTTGCTAGTTGTTTGCTTGCAGCAGGATTCAATTCGTGTATTCCCCAAGTTTGATCTTGGAACATTTGACATGCTTCTCTAGCTACTATACTTAATAAAATATTTGTAAAAGCAGATTCGCATAATTCTTGACTGTATTGAGAATCAGCTGCTTTTAGCGCTTTAGTCAAGCTTGGATTATCTCTGAGTAAAAACGGTTCCAAATGCTGTGGCAGGGTCATCAAGTACTGCCCAACTTGCGTTATATATTCTTGTGGAGCAAAGCTGTAGTCAGGCAAATCGGAACTTATAGCAGGAGCTTCTGACGACCATGCGGGAGCTTTTCGTACAAGAAGTAATTGCGTGAAAATGGGTGCAAAGATAACGTCATACGTTGACCGATGAAGATCTGAACAGAGTTTCTGAACAGATTTAATAGTTGGATCCAGAAGTGACTTGTCCTCTGTAAATAAAAACAAAAATATTAAGAGAATCCTAACATAAAATAAACTAACTTCTCGTCGAATATAAAGATATTACCTTTTTGAATTCCGGTTACAAAATCTTGTAAATCATTTTGAGCAGACGTGGTTAAGAGTAAAAGTTTATATTGATGAAAAACACTCTGGTCGGGACTCTGTAATTTGATATAACTTTCTACAATATTACTTAATAAGTCTTTTTCAAATTGCTCTATTAAACCCAAAAATTCTCCTGTAAATAATGATTATTTTAAGAAACTCTTTACTTAATAAATGTATTATATTTTATATTTTAAAATATACCTGTAGTCTGCATCAATGTCAAACACATTTGAAACAAATTCCAATCTTCATGTTTGACTTTTCGTTTATTTAATTGCTTCATTCCAATTTTGAATTTTTCTTGATAGTTATTGAAGAATGTCTGAAAAAATTGAAATAAATAGTCATATATAATTTATATTGAAATAAAACATTTATAATTATTACACCTACTTTTCAGTAAGTTGTATTCTTACGAAAAAAAAATTATTACAATAGTTTTTTAATGATAATATCAAATATTATGAATTTAAAGAACGAATATTTTTCATATAAAAATCAAGCAACACAACAGAAAATGTTTATATTTAATATAAGCTTCAATTTGTGAAACAAAACGAAATAATTACATTGAACGCCTTAATTAAACCAGGATACGCGCAGCCATCGGTGAAGAGCTTACACCGCTTATGCGCCTCCTGCGCGTAGTCCATGACCTTGGCAACACTAAGCGACAATGCACTAATCGAATCGCTTAGGTCATCGTGCGCCAGCTCTAGCGCATTGAGTTGATAACCAAGTGTCGAGGCTTCATAAATGCCATATTTCGCGACATACGGAATGTAAGGAGCGTAGATGGCTTGTGCAAAAGCGAGACATTTGTCGTCGGGAACTTGCTCCTGCGATGCTACGTCAAGGGAGGAGCTGACGTTATTGGCGAACTGTCGCGTGCTTTGCTTCAGTTCCATAAGAATCGTCAACTTTGTCGAGTTGGACTGCTGTTTCAGCGCTGCATCGATGCAGGTTTCGATACTTGGATCAAGACTTAGGAGCAGGTCACTGTAGAGCTCGACGAGCGTAACAAGGCCAGAATGTGGAAAAACCTGGTTGCACCATTTCACCTAGAAAGAAGGAGATGTATTAATGAAATGTTAGTGAGTTATGTACGGATAATAAACGAAGAAAATTGTATTTTTTTCGTAAGAGATGCTTATTTTTTTAGCCGTAAAACTAAGTTTTAGCCAACAATTAAACTTTACTTATTGTTATTTTACTTACAATACTTCTGAAGCAGGTGTGTAATTCTCGGAAAATGGATTTTAATGGAGCTTTAAAAGTCAATTTCTACAATTTCTAGTACAAAAAAAGTAAGTCTAGTACTCATAATTTCACCAAATGCGCTTTGACATATAGATAATCTAAACTCAGTTGAATATGCTATACTTCCCTTAAGGAGGTGTCTTTATCGGACATTAAGTATTTTACATTATTAATTTTTATTCTCAATTTTTATCAATGTCATAAGTACGTTACGGTTCTTTAAATTTTTGCAAATAATGCAATTGTCATTGCCGTTTCCAATTATTTGTCACATTGCAAATAGTTTACGATACGCAAACGAGAAAAAAAAACAACAGTAGAAATAGCTAAAATTTAAGTTTTGTTTCGCTAGAAAATATTATTTTTTCATAAAATTTTAAGCAATCTATGGTAGCGTAAGAAAATGATTGAAAATTTGTCTTCTTTTTTTAACGATTTAAAAAGTGGTATTCTTAATCATTTTCTGAAAAAGAAACAAAATATATTTTTTAACGAAACAAAACTACAGTTTTGGCTTTTTCTTCTTTTATCTTTTTCACGTTTTCGTATCGTAAATAATTTTTAAGTAAGAGTCAATAGAAAAAACATAATTTTTTAAAGAAATTGAGCATATTTGAACTTAGAGTGCCTATACTTTAACAAAAAAAAGGAATTTGATGGAATTGTGATTTGTGAGTAGTGGGTTTCATTTTTAAATACTGAAAATCAATTTTCAAAAACCCGAGAAAATTTGTTTTCCATAGGTGCTAAACTCTTCTTGTTAGTACGATTAAATCAGTGGAAATATAAATGAATATAACTACGCGTTTGTAAATTTTATATTTTTTTTTGTTTTAGTACTGTGCACACACTTTTTATTATATTATATCAATTTTAAACGAACATTTTTGTAAATAATAAAATTTGAGGAAAACAAAAGTTTCTATTTCTATTTTCAATATTTTTAGGATTTGTACAATTTTTTATTTCAACATGAGATTTAAATACAAAGAATTGTAAAATTTACAGAAAAATCGTACTAAAAGATAAAAAAATCGCACAGGACAATAAAAAAATATTTAAAAATATAAATGAACGAAAAATATCAGAATCACGCTATAAGTTAACTGATTTCTAAGATTTTTTATTGTTAAATATATTTAACATTTTTAAAAGTAAAAGAAAATAATTTTAATGCATTCTTTAAAGCATTTACCATCTATAAAATCACATTTTTCACCAGATTAGTTCTAGGAATAAACACTACAGTAGTGAAAACCAAAAAAAAAGAATAGTTATAATAAAAGTTGTAAAATGATAAAAAATCAACAAGCTTTTTAGAATTTAATTAAGAATCACTTTATATAGAAATATTAATAATAAATGAGAATGGTTATTGAATCCTTCTGATAATTGAATCCAAATCACAAAAAATATTTCACATATTAAATTACATGGAAAAGATATCTTGATATTATATATAAATACCTGGTCATGCCATGAAGACAACAACTTGTCGTAGTAAACGCGTAACCAATATGTAACATTTTCTTCTTGTGCGAATTCAATGGTTTTTCTCCATTCTTGCGCTAAAGTCACTTTCTGGCAATTATGATAATACTTGAGTAGTTGAGGCAAACGATCCATTTTCGAAAATATATCCACATAAACTTTCGATTGATCTGTAAAATAATACTCCGTTACATTAAAAATTCAACTTGGTAATTTCGATTTTAGTGTACATATATAGTGCCCACTCAACAAGAAATGAATATTCAAGCGTAATTTCGGCAAATATTTTCAGGATTACATGCATGAGCGACTTTATTCCCAAATTTTAAGATTCAGTAATTATTATGAAGAGGACTTCGACAAACTACTTCACCGAAAATAAGCTGCACAGACATTTTTGGAAAGTTCAACGACCCACTTTCATACGCTTGAATAATACAATTTCTCTAGTCCCTTACAATTTTCTAACAATTTTATAACTTTACAAGTAATAATTTTTCAAAAGCTCCAAAACAATTAGCATTAATTATTGAACTACAAAAAAAGCAACGTTACCCAAACTTCCTGCGGTAAAAGCCTGCACGAGCTTTGGACTGGCAAGGGCTTCGAGGCGATTCTTCAAGCCCTCGAGCTGAAGCTTCTTATCCTCGTAGTCCGGAGCGTTGATCAGCATCGAGAGAGACTTCTGCATGCTGAAGAGCTTGGCCGCGATCTTTTCCACGTCGCCGGACTCAAAGACGTCCTCGACGTCGTTTGCCAGGGCCGTCCAATTGTCGGCCTCCTTCAGGCTCTCCGTGCGCTCTATCAGCTCCGTCTTCATCTTGTCGAGCTTTTCAAGCACGTGGATTGACGAAGACGTGCCTTTCTCCACCTAGAAATTTCATTTCGTAATTTGATTAGCTTTTTTGGTAGCAGAACTATTGAAAGTTAATATTTAAGTTGGGAACATTCATTTTTAATTCGAACGAGAAATGTATTGTTTGGTAATTTATGAGATCTGTAAAGTTACGATCACAATGAATAGTGGTACAAATTATGTTCCATAAACAAATTAGTTTTCTTGTTAAACTTTACTTGTAAAAATTATTTTTTGAAAATTAATCTTCCCCATTAATAAAAAAAGATTTCAATGATTTTCTAATATAGTTCGTAAAAGTTTGGTTACATAATAGTATATTAAGCAATAAGTCTTTTGAACGAGTTGTATACTACTTTTTTCGTTTATGTAAAATTTATTAATGAAAATTAATATTACGGCTTCCAATTCTCCTTTCACAGTTTGCATCTTTTCCTTGAGCGCCATTGCTTCTTGCTGAAGTATTTGCGTGTCCCTGATAAGTTTTGGCATACTTGACACCACATTTTGACTGGTCTCTTCGAGCGACGTGTTGACTTGTTGGACGTATAGTTGCAATTTCATTAACATCGATGTTAGGTGGCCCTATTAATGAATTAAAATATTAAATACTGATCTCAGACGTTCATTACTTTTCTATTTAACATCATCTCGTTGACTATTAGAACTACTAATAAGTTCTTATAAAAGATTTAATGTTAAAATAGATGTAATTTTTAACATATATCTCTTATACAAGAGATATCGTTCCCTTGATGCATTAGATATTGAATTTTTTTATTCGAAAACCATAGTGAGTTTGTTTAAGAACTTATCAATATATTAAACAGTAACCAAGCAATAACTGATAAAGTTTAGTGTACAGAATTATGTTCTAACAAAACTGAATTTAAAGCAAGTATTTGTAATTTTTTAATAAAATGTTGAGAAAATGCCAATTGTTTATTAATATGAATGAATATTTAAGAAAGTAAAACGTATTTAAATGTTATAATTTTAATAAATTGAAAAATAGCAAATTTAATAATCTAAAAAATAAATGATATGTATAAATCAATCATTTTAAAACGATTAATACCTTATTAATTAATCTCATGTAAATGATCAAATATGCGATTTTACGCATAACTGTACTTATGTGTGTTTTGTTAAAATGACAATTTAAATATGGAAAGAGACTTGTTGCATTAAATGAAAGAATCGAATGATTACACAAAATAAAAAGGATCAAAGACTGTGCGGATTATCGAAAAATTAACGTGGAACTCATTTTTGTTATCGTATGCATCAACAACCATAACGGTAATCAATATCCAATATTGACATTATGAGAAAATGAATAATTTACGTGTAAAAATGTGCAATCGGAAAATATAACGCTGGATTTCTTTCCTTGCAATAATTGGCCTCTGATTTTTCGATCAAATATTGCAGCAATATATGCTGTCATTAAAATTTAAACAATTAAAGCGAACTTACTGTAGTTTGTTGGTTCGATTTTATTTTAAACGTTTTGATATTTTTGCTTTAGCTATTTGCTTTGGCTATTTGTTCTTTTACGAATAAATAAACTAGATGGAGAATCTTTTCAATATTCAGAATTATTTACAATACATAATATAAATTATAATTCTGTTCCTCCAAAATTGTATATTTTATTTGATTAAGTAACTAAGTGTCGTAATCGAATTGAACTTTTTCTTGATGAAATTCTTTCTGAAACTTTTCTTAATTAATCTAATGTAAAAATAAATGTCAAAATATAATATCCATTACGGAATTTATCCTTTTACACATATCATATTAAAGTTTCAAACGTGGTTTCTTATGAACATTTTTATAGAGTCTCGCACACCTCAGAAACATTTACGTAAATGCATATTTTATGGCGATTCCGTTTACTTCTTTCTCAAGTACTTGGCAACCCGCGATGCCACCGTTTCCTATAAAAATTGAGTTAACATATTTGAGTGGGCAAGCAAGCTTTTAATATTCCAAATAAGATTTTACAATTTTTTTACTTGATGTCGAATTATATTACGCATAGCTATATAAATGTCACTTGCTAATTCGAATTCATAATTTATTATTTGCAAATGATGGTGTGAGGAATATGTTAAAATATAGGTAACATGTTAAATTGTGTCTCTAACGTTGAATAATGGTAAACTCGTAGATAAAATAACGTATACGTTTAATAGTTACATAAATTTAATTGTAAATATAATTGTGTTGAAAAACAAATTCATAATTCGAAAACTATTTAATGATTCACAACGAAGAGATTAGAGTTAGAATGCGATAATCAATAAAGTCACGTATTTTGACGTTATCCAATGAGTATATGTATTTTTAACGCGATTGCGCCTTTTATAGTGTTCACAAGTTCATTCTATACACGTTAAAAATTTACGTTAAGTTTCTAGATAATTTCACTAAGGTAAGTTTTTAAAATATTATGCGTCCGCTATTTTAATATTTAAATCCTTTTCTTATATACGGTTACAGCTTACAATAGAGTATTTCAGCGTTACGCTGTTACGCAGCGACATGTGGAGTTATGACTTCCGTAATCTGTCATCATCAATAAGTCATAAGATGTGAAGTTACCCTTCTACTTTTAATTAAAGGGCAAATCTTTGTCGATTCTTCAATAAAAAATATTCTATAATATTTTCTCCTTTGCATATAAAAAAATTGTACTTAAATAAATAGCTAAAAGTTTCATTGTGTTTAATTTCTAACGCAAAATAGTTAACGTTTTTAACTATATATATTGCATGAGTGATAAGTCGGATATGTGTTTTGGAATCAATATAGTTCTACTTTGTATACACTTAATAATAAAAAATTTAATTTACCAACTTTAAAATATATAATTACAACGAAATTGTTCGCCACTTTAGTCATTTTGATAATATAGGTTGATGTTCATTTTTTAATTTTCATTTCTTTATCGCTAACTCTAGTTTGCACCGTTATTATAGCGTTGCATAAAACTAATTAATTTACCACAAAAATGCCCAAGTCGATTCTTCAATAAAAAATATTCTATAATATTTTCTCCTTTGCATATAAAAAACTTCTTATTCAAGCATTTATAATACAAGACTATTCGTAGTTTTAAATAAAATTATTGACAAACATATAGTAGATATGACTTGAATGTGTGTACCTATGGAGTAAAATGACTTTAGATAATCTCAAAACTTTACCAAGACTAAATGAAAATCCGGATATTTATCTCCCAGAATCCTCATCATTTTTAGCAATTTTCTCAAGTCTGCGCTTCCGCCGCCGCCGCAGCAATATATAAACGAAGAAAAAGGAATCCGACGAAATAATACTCAGATTAAATGTAAATAGAACCGAGTACCTACATTCCTATCCCGCGCGATCCTCTCGCGAATCGAAACAGCTTTTCTACCGCGGCAACTTCGTAAAATCTGCACCTTACATCCCGGTGCGAATCCCTATACCACCTCGTAACTACGCGCAAAAAAAAACGACGAAGAATCAGAGAAACCTTCAAATCGCTTTTCATTCCCTCGCGCAGTCACACATATAGCTTATACGTGTGTGTGTGTGTGTGCAACCACCACAATTACACGTCACTCGGTGCACTTGTGTATTTCTGCGCGTATGCGCTGTATGAAGCCTACACTACAACATGCGCATTGTGCTCGATCGCATCGATTCGAAATTTTCAAGCGTAGCCTGCTCGTTGCGCGTGTATACCAGTAATACTCCTCCACCTTATAACGCCCTGGAGGCTCTCATACACTTAAAACTCATGTGTAAGTACCGCGTTGGATGCAGCGTTCCCGCGCGCGAGAGAAGAGCTGGGAAAAAAACCGCACCTAGCACGAAAGCTATATATCTATATAAACGTATACGTTTATATACGTTTGTTATATATAGCTATATAAACGTATATAAATATATATACCTATACGTACCTAGATCGCTTATTTCTGGGAACATCACCCTGTATATCGTTGTTATTTCTGGGACGTCCCAGAACTAAATTTTGGTATACAACCGCTATTTGTGGGACTTTTCTAGAGTCCCGACTTTGAGAGTTCGGCCACATGAGGGGTATTATTTCTTTAGTCAAGCGTCCAACTCTGAGCATAAGGTTCCGAGGTCTCAGAAATAATGGATAAAGGTCTTTATACATATACCTCCCATGTATACTATATCACTCGCGCGTATCCGAGAGAGAGAGAAAGAGAGAGTAAATAAGCCGCCGCCGCCGCGCTGGAACTATATAGTTCCAATCGCGAGGGCGGCCCTCACTCTCTCTCTCTCTGCGCCCGCGCGCGCGACTGCATCTTCTTCGCGAAGAAAAAAGAGGAAGCGCGCAGCAAAAGAGAGAACCGCCCTACATATAAATCTGCTCGCATACCGAGAGAGAACCTTAACGCGTATATACGCTGCGCCACCCACACATGTATCTATATATATACATACATACATACATTTGTATACATGTATATATACATGTGCATGTTGGAACGACGATGCTTATACATATATATACGCGAGTGCATGCGCGACACATAGAGCGAGACGCGATATATAGGGGAGGAAAAACGAGTTTGCACCCGCAAAAAAGCGCGCCGGAGAAAGAGAGTGTCAGTGACCGGCTGCTGCTGCTGCTATGCTCTCTCAAGTTCAATGAGGCTGCTCTCCCTGCGGCGGCGAGGACGCCCAGCTCAGGACAAAAGCGCGCGCGCGCGAGCCCAACGTAGGTATAGGGCTGCTGCTGCTGCGGCTGCAGCGCCGTGCAAGAAGGACGGAGTGAAAACAGAAGCACTACGCGAGAGGGCGGGAGAGAGGGAGGGGGAGGGGGCGCGAGAGAGAACTGCAGCGGGGGAGAGAGAGAGAGAGATAGAGCGCGCGCAGTGGACGACTACGACGGCGGCGGCGGTGGTGGCGGCGGGCGCGGAGAGTGAGTGAGAGAGAGAGAGAGCCACACTCAGCGCGCAGCCAGAGACTTTAGTCGCGCGCCCGTGTGTGCACGCACGTTCGTTCGTTAGTTCGTTTGATATATACGTACCTCGAGGTTTCCGCGCGCCTCCTCGGATTTGCACATCTTGCTGATCCATTCGGCTGGGTCGAAGTCATCCTCAGCAAACGCCGAGATGTCCTGTTTTTGTCAGAAAATGGGCATTGTTGTTGTGTGCAGCGTAATTAAAAAGAAACCAGAATTGCATTAGTGTGTGTAGACCGAGCTTCCAAGTATAGGATTGATAGTGTGGGAGGGACATATATATATATATACACATACATATAACACAGTGATTGGGGAGTGACAGTATAAGAGAGAAGTAGAGAGAGACAGTGAAATTTTGACAGGAGCCGTGCGCGCGCGCTCGCTCGCGTGTGTAAGTTTGTTTACGTTACGTTATACGCCCCGGCGAGTCAAGGCCGACGACGAACATCAGAGCATTGAGTTTTTTTACTTTCGAGGTTATATATCGTATACAGCCGCGTGTATATACATATACGAGAAGAGTGTGAGCGTTTTATATATATATATATATATATCTATATCTATACACGTATACACGTCAGTGCGCGACATCAGAGCTTTGCACGGTGTTGCAGCAACATCGCCAGTCATCGGTCAGTCTTCCCGGAAGATACTCCCGCAGCAGCGCTTGAGAGCTTCCGCGGCTATATAACCAACACATAGCCTATACAAGAGCGAGACAGTTTCGGAGTGCTATACACAGACGACGACCGCAACGACACGGAAGATTTTTTAGAGGTTAGGAAATAGTACAGCTATACATACACCCACCCGTGCGCGCTTAATATATGCGAGACTCGATGTACTCTCACAAGCAACTTACCATTTTTGCATCCGTCCGGGCGTACAATTTCTATATCTGCACCCTTCCAGGAATTCCTCGGCGATCGTCGCTTCTATAATACCGATATATAAGTATATATAAAACACACTGACAGTGGTGTATATCTCATGCGCGCACGCGGAATCGAATCACGCTGTGTGCTGCCACGACACGCAGGCAGACGGAGAGAGCAAGCGCGATGTGCTGTGTGCTGCAGCGCGCGCGCAGACACGAAAGCGGCGCCGCCGCCTCGCTTCGTCTCCCTCTTTCATATATATATACATATATACAACGACAGCGAAAAGAGTAGGGTACATATAAGCCGAGCGTCTGTGAATGTATGAGTGTGTGTGTAAGAGAGAAAGAGAAGCATGCGTATATACGTGATGGAGAGAGCGTAATCAGCGGCCGGTTTGTTATTGTCGCGCGTGCTTTTTTATACCTGACAGCCGGCGGTTGAGAGAAAGAGAGAGAGAGAGAGAAAAAGAGAACTATATATATACTGCGTGCGTGTGCGTATATCGCGCCGCGAAACCGCCCGCGCGGGAATTGTAATAGGCAGGTATGGAGAGAGATTTGGAGTCGGATGATGGTTATATGGAGATGCGCGGATTTAGTGGGTGCTTTTTTGGGATGGGGTGGGGAGGGGAGAACCAGGGTCTCACAGGATTGTGGATTTGAGATTCTAATTCTGAATTGAGATTCTTTTAATGGAATGAAAAGGCGTGTATATGTATATACACTGCGGTGGGCTATGGCTTTTAACGTGATTGTTGAAAGAGTTTTTTTTTTTAAGAATTATTTTCCACGATGTTGGTTAGTATTCAAAACCTTTACTTTGAACGATTGAGTGGAGCGTTAAAAAATTGTACTTAAATAAATAGCTAAAAGTTTCATTGTGTTTAATTTCTAACGCAAAATAGTTAACGTTTTTAACTATATATATTGCATGAGTGATAAGTCGGATATGTGTTTTGGAACAAATATAGTTCTACTTTGTATACATTTAATAATAAAAAATTTAATTTGCCAACTTTAAAATTATAATTACAACGAAATTGTTCGCCACTTTAGTCATTTTGATAATATAGGTTGACGTTAATTTTTCAATTTTCATTTCTTTATCGCTAACTCTAGTTTGCACCGTTATTATAGTGTTGCATTTTTTTAACATTAAATTTTAGTGACCTTCTGTATTCATAATCTAAAATGCATTTTTTAAAATACCTTTTTACTTATAAAAAAAGGCATTTCTTTCTTTAAGTAAATTATTGAAAATTGGGCTACACTGTTAAAATAAAAAAAGATGTCTTTAAAAGAGAAAGTCATTTCATTCGTTATCTGCAATTAAACCCATCAATTATCGTAACATTGTTAACTTAACTGAATTTGTCTACTCGGCAAAAGGTAGTTGTAAATTTTCCTATTCAATTCGTCGTATTATACTGACGGCATATATTAAATTGAACCTACGCATCACATGTCAACGAGAATTGTAAATGTACATCAATTATTCTAATTAATCTTTTATTATAATGACAGACTAGAAGCACGGCACGAAAACAGAAATAATATATTTAGTTAATTAATCGATACACGGTTAACTCCAAGGTGTTGTAAATAATTTTCAATTTCTACATAATTACCGTAAGCTAATATAAACAATGTAGCATTAACAAAAAATATGTATATCTGTGACTCCAAGGCATCACCACATAAGGTCACTTTTCAAGTTTCTGAGAAAAAGTGGTTTTAATATTCAAGCTTATATGTAAGATCTGAAGAAACGAGATGATAGGACGCGATACTGCACTAGTCAATTGACACATTCAAAGCACATATTTACACAGTGGTATATGAGCAGGTTATTTTTTGATGCGATAAAACCGAGTAAGAATTAAAAAAAGTAGTATAGTCTAATATCGTTATGCCAGGAACTATGGACTTATATAATAGTACGGTTCTCGTTCATTCAAAACTTTTCTAACATGTCTATTAAATTTATGATTATTTGGCAGACGATTTAGAAAAGAAGTGGTATATATATTCAATTAGAATATATAAAATACGTCATAACGAAAAATGGACTTATGCGATTACATTCTGGGAATACCGTACCTTTAGGGCAGCACTTTTGCTACTACCAATAGTTTTAAACGAAAAAGGCCTATTCCAAGGTACAATATCTAAGGTTTTTCCAATTTTCGAAAGAACTGGACTTAAGTGGTTATGCCTCGGAGCCACAGGTATATATACAGTGTTAGCATTCTTTCATTAATATTGCACTATCTCTATTAATTCGCAGTAAACTTCGCTAACTGAATTTCTCGTTCCCAAAGTTTCTCATTATTGCGTTGCGCGGAGGCTTCTATACGACGACACGACGACGGGGTTATTTAAAAGTTTAATTTCTGTATCAATATACCGTAATTAATTTCTCAAGTCCGTCGCGCGAAATATCGGATTAAAGTGTCTTCGAGTCTGAAACTTTATCCGCGGCGAGTGCTACATACTTTGCTATATACACGAGAACTTCAATGATCGTCGTTGGTATAGAAAAGCGATATAAATAACGCACTGCTCGGCCTCTTAATTAGCGCAATAATTAAGAGAAGGCGCCAAAGCTCCCCCTATGTACGCGAGTATTACCTTGTCGGTGAACGTGCTGCATTTAATTAAAATTTGTTAGTTCGGCCCGCTGTTGAATGACCAAGTAATTTCATTCATGCTCGCCTGACGCGCACACAAAAGTCGCGTCGTGGCCAACGCGCGTGCGTTCGCGTGAAAATGCTTTGCCGCGTGTATATATGTAGTATATATAGCAGCGAGGAAACTGAATACCAAGCGTGCCGTTGTTTCGCAATTTATTCGGCTTATTTATGTTCCGCTTCTTCGGTTTTATGATTATTTCATTGAGTTTTATGATTTGATAATACTGTAACACTGTGAATCGAAGTAACACATTTTGTTTAATTTTGGTAATGTCGAGTAACGTTAATTTAATAAAAATAGCCATTTTATAAATCGTATATACTATACATTTACGAGAATATTAAAAAAAATATGGACAGAGAAATTTTATGAAAATTATTTTATTTTACTTTAATTAAAACTGCGGTCCAGAAATTAATAAAAAGCTGACATTTAGTTGTTACAGACGCTCGGGTGTGACACGAACCATGTGTTCGTTTTTGTCGAGCCGTGAAGAGAGAGCTAATCCCCGTTGCACTTGGCATATCAGCGTCGGTTTTAAAGTCTTATTAAAGTAGCTATTCACGGTTGACGCGCGGCTGTAGATTTTATTAGCTGTCGCATGATAAATTGAAGCATTTGAAAAATTATTAATTTCATTTCGTAAAATTTCAAACTCGCTAAAAAGTCTTGTGATGATGATTTTACGCAATTGCGAACTGCCAATGACGCCTATAAAAATTCAATTGATTTAATTGGACGACAATTTTTATTACAATAACGCGCATTGAATTTTAATATCGTTTTTAATTAAACAAAAGTATAACAACGATAACGATGAATTTTTTTTTATGAGCATGTATTACTGAGTTCTGTAAAGGGGAAAAAAATATCGAAAAATGAATATGCATTTGTGCAAAGTTTGAAGTAGAATATAAAGTGCAAAGGCTCATTAAGCCTTTTGGCATTTTGCAAACATAATCACAAACTTAATTATTTAGACGATTTTCACCTTTTTCGACTAAATCAAGATAATTTTCCAATTTAAATTCACAAGGTCGTCTCATTAACCCTTTGCATTAAAGCGCGTCGGAGCGCGCTTGATTATTGCACTCTCGAAAAATATTTCCTTCTTAGCATGAGCTATATTTTTTCTTCTTTACATGCAAATCTTAACTCTTTCTTATATATACGTTTCTCTTGTTTTTAATACTGTATTAAATTGCAAAAAGTCGGACGTCGTTTTTCATAAAAATCTTTTAACTTTCTCGTATTTAAAAATTAATTTTCTAGTGTTTAAATAATAATGATTGTTAATATTTTAATTGCAATAAGACACGTTTAAATATATATTTTCACAGAGCCAAAGGAAGGGGAAGGTTTATACACAATTATTTTAACAAATTACAAAATTCATTAGATAAATTAAAACTTTCGTATTGAAATCCAAAATTTAATTCAAATTTATAAGTATTTGTTCTGCTAGCCCCTTAGAGATCCTTTCAGTCATTTAACAAATAATTTAATAAATACCTATTATACAAATCACAAAATCCACTACTTCAAAAATTATATAATTGTAATATAAAAATCAAGAATCGGGTTATCAACGTATCTACAAACTTTCAATCGATATCTCTCTAGGGATTCTACTGGCCAACCGCACTACTTACACCTTAATCCAAAATATCCTTTAATAGTTCTATATTTCTCACATAATTCAACCACTAAAGTCTGTACTCCACAAACAATTCAACAAATTACACCTGCAATTTATATAAAATCCCATTTCTTATATAACTGCAAAAAAGAACCTCTCAAATCATGGAGTCGCTTTTTTCTCCATTCCTCATTTTTCTTTCTCACACACCTGCAAAAGCTCCTTACTCTCTAACTTCTTTAATTCGAAAAAACCATAGCTTTCCCCGGTAATAACGTTCTAAATCACGCGCAAAAAGACCAGCTCGACTCCAAAACACCTGAGAATATCGACCGACGCGAGCGGGTGGCAGGCGGTTCTAGCGGGGGGAGGAGCCGCCCACGGCTGCGTGCAGCAACCCACGCCGCGTAAGAGATTAAGCCGTAAACCCCCGACGCGAGCGCATCGTCGCCTTAATAACCCCGACAGATAAAGTCGGATAATTTTCTAATCTCTCTCCCTCTCTTTGTCTTTTTCTCTCTTCCCCGTTTCTCCACCCAAACGCATCCATTCCGTCGCTATCGATTTTTCTCTTAAAAAAAAAAAAAGAAAAGAAAGGAAAAAAGGAGTATATATGCATACACATGTGCGCTCGTCGGTCCCGCGCAAGTATAATAACAACGAAACCAATATACAGTTAAGGTAAACACCCATACGTACGCGCGATAGCGCTCTAAATTTCGCGAAAAGCTCGAGAGCTGTCGGCGTAAAAAACGTGAGTTTATAGCCGTCGGCTGCGGCGGTAATACCCTTAAAAATATCCTTAAAACTCTCTCTCTCTTTCTCCCCCTATCGTGTGTGCACTGCATGTACATGTATATATATTCGTGCACACTTGTACGTACACATGTATGTATATACACGTATATATGTACGTATACAGTCACGCTCGCTCGGCTCGCACGGCAGCCTAGACGAAAAAGAGCGCCCCGGCGCGAATAAGTGGCCCGGGGCGTTTTCCCTTGCCTCCCACCCTCCTCTTGCCTCCCCCTGAGAAGAGTAGTAGCAGAGAGGGAGAGAGAAACTGCAAGACGCCGACGCGTTCGAACTGCAAGTTGGGTGTGCGCGACGAGGACAGCCTCCTCCAGCCAGCCAGCCAGCCAGCCACCAGCAGCTCTCTTACTCTCTCTCTCTCCCTCTCTATCAGTCTGTCGCCGTCGCATGGACTCGCCTGCATGTGCAAACACTGCACGTTTTATCGACCCTCGCGAGCGCATGGCAGCAGCAGCAGCAGCAGCAGAGCGGAACAGCATAGCTAGCTAGCACCGTTGCCGCCGCCGCGCACGCGGTGGCGCGCGGGCCTACCTCCGTCGCGCGCGCAGTGGCGGCGCAAGATCGCCTGAGAGAGAGAGAGAAATGAAGAGAGAATGAGAGAGAGGGAGAGAGAGAGAGAACGAGAGCTTAGGTTAGGATCCCCGACGATGACGGCGGCGACGAGAGTCTCGCGCGCGCAACCGACAACGACGACACGTATGTGAGTGAGCTCCCTTGCACTCCGCTCTTCTTCGTGTTATATATATTATATACGCGTGAGTTCATATTTCTCCGGCAGTGTGCGTGCGAATACCTTCTCATATATATACATACATACATCCATGTGTACATGTAAGTGCGTGCTACGGGAGTAGACGGTTATATATATATCTATATACATACGTCTAGAATCGCACGTGCGTTTTACAATCGCAGCCCTGAAGATGTGACCCGTCAGCTGAAGCTTACTTACTCTCACTCGTTGTTCTTTTTCTCTCTCTCTCTCTACCTTTCTGTTCTGCTCTCTTTCTCACTCACTTATTGCTCTCTTTTACGAGATATTCGCCTTTGTGCGACATACATATATATATACGCGCGTGTGTACTTAAAGAGATCGCGGGAAGACTTGCGAAGGACGACGGCCGTGTATTGTTTTCCCTCCTCCCTGCGTGCCTTATATATATATACGTTTGTTGTGTCGCAACGACGGAGAGAGAAAGAGAGAGAGAGTAAAAGAGAAAGAGAAAAGAGATATTTAAGACAGCACCGCAGAGAAGAGATGGTAATGGCTAGGTGGTCCAAGGCCACCAGCAAAACCACCACCACCGTCGTCGTCGTTGCCGTCGTCGAGGAGTGTACGTACGTGTTGTTATTGCTCACAATTTTTTGGCCTGCAGCACAGGGCCGCTGCACTCGAGAGCCGCGCCGCCGAGTGCGCGCACGGCGGCCCCGACTTGTGACTTCTTTTGATCTCTTTACGCGGCCGGAGCTTTTTCTTCGCCGCCGGCGTACGTATATGCACATACACACATATATAAGCGTGTATATGTATATATGCAAGCAGTCGTTCGCGTATTTTTTCACGTGTAGCACCACTGAAGATATCGCCGGTACTGTACTCGGTATATACCTATCCCTGCTTGAGAAGGGGAGAGGGAAAAGAGAATACGAGAGCACCCGTATGTGTGTGTGGTGTGCTTTTGTACGAATTCGCGTTCGTTCCCTCCTCCTCCTCCTCTCTCTTTCTCTGTCTTTTGTTTCAAACTCTCTCGCTCAGCAAAAGTATACGCGAGCGCACATGTATACGCTCTTGCTTCGACTTTTCTCGGATTTTTCGCTTTTTATTTTTGGGATATACTTTATGTGGCTGTAATATACGACTGGCTCGCTCTCTCAGGGTTTCTCTCGCTCGCGGCTCTCACAGTCCTTGCGCGCCGTTCTCGCACATGCACCCACGTAGCGTCATAAACGTTCCTCCTCCTTTTTCCTTCTTTTTCTCCCGTATATATACACGTATACGTGACGTTTCTTATTAGCGGATGCAAGTGTGTGTGTAGATGCGTGTGTGCACGGAAACCACACCTTCGCTCGCGCATCGAATTTCGCGCAACAAGTCCTATATAGCGAAGCCGTACTTTCTTTTTCCTTTTCATTAGATTGTATTTCTTTAAAAAAAATGCATTCTTCTTTCTTTTTTATCGCGCAAAAATGAATCGTAAGGGTCCCGCGAAATTTGAATTTCCCGCTACGAGCGTAAGCGGGGAACTTGCGCGCGTGCTTTCGCGCCTTTTTTCGTCGGAGGGGGCGCATAACACCTATACACACACACAGACACACACATATACACCACACGGGCGCCGGTGGGCGTGTCTGCTGCAGCATCTCGTCCCGGCAGACGTGTACGCGACTATGCGGCTCATGCGCGAGGTAGACTAAGAGAGAGAGAAAGAGAGTTTATTTACATTTTTTCCATCACCTGTTAAATTCCACGGCTCCATGTGACGGCGGTATAGTGGCGTCGGCGCCGGCTACTTGACGTGCCTGCATATATATTGTGTGTGCATACGCGTTATCCGACCTTGCATTAGCTTAATGCAGTCGACGCAACTCGTTAGGTGGGGACGGGGAAAATTTGCAGCTTACTTTCAATTATGAAATTACTGTCGTTTTATCTTAAAGATTTTCTTTAACTTAATTAAGCTCGTAAATTTGCACAATTAAGGCTTTCTAACGTTGAGGCGTGGGGCTGAATTAATTAAGAAAAAATTTATCTGCGTTAGTTTATTTTTGGACGTAAGGTTTGAAAAATTAGAGTTAAATTTGTGTCAATCATGTATCTTGTGTTTGTTAATTAATGAAACTATTAAGAGATAAGAATAAGAGTTAACTTTTTTTGCACATAACTCGTAGAGACCCTTTTGACAGCAATCATAACACTTCAGTATTTTTTTTTAAAGGATAAATCTATTGATTTTACTACAAAAAATTCCCTTTCAACGGTTGAATTCTATGCAGTTTTGAAAAATTTTTATTCGCTCAATAGACTTTAGTTCAGGTGCAGTGAACTACGTAATCCTTATTCAATTTTATGAGCTTGAAAGAGCTGTTTTAATTGCAAAGTAGTTTTTTTTTTCAAAGGAAACAAAAATTGTAAAAATAATTATTTGGTACAATAAGTCATTGTAAACGAAATGTATTGATAAATGAATCGTTATTATAAAAACAAGATAAATATAAAATATACTACTCAAATGTTTCATAATTCTATTAGAAAAGCTGCAAATTTTCAACCAACTAGAATTTTAATTTATAGTTTTTAAGATGAAAATAGCTTCTTTGAGATGCTGATATTAGCTTTGGCATATGCATATGAGCTACCATCTTTCGCCTAAGATTCCTAACGGACCGCGTATCGTTTATGCGCAAAATATTTTGACGCCGAGGAATTCCACAAATCTCGCCCCATGCTATGACGGAAACGGGTTTTAAAATATTATGATGTTTAAAAATGATACCGAATCTTTTAATATTAATTATGCATGCTCATAGTGATATATAGATTTTAGTTAATATAGAATATAGGATAAGTGTAGATATTATTACTGGGCATTAGTACAGCCATTGAAAATAATAAGTCAAATGCAGTAATCAGGCTGCATTAAGCACATATCTTGCATCAATTCAACCGCATTATTTTACCATATTGTTGCTGTAAATGGCAC
Source organism: Torymus tubicola (assembly GCA_035583055.1). Lineage (NCBI taxonomy): Eukaryota > Metazoa > Arthropoda > Insecta > Hymenoptera > Torymidae > Torymus > Torymus tubicola. The sequence continues at coordinate 69,783 of JAWWEQ010039071.1, forward strand.
ACAATGACATTTTAGTCCTATAGTTATATGTGGATTATATATGTATATTTATTTTAATAAATAGTAACAAATATTTTCGAACCAAAATCAATATCTGCCATGATATCTACACTTATCTTATTTGTAGAAAATACATTATGAAGAGTAATTTTTAAATCCTGAACATGTTTATATTATATTTATAAACATGTAAATGAAAAGTTATTAATTTAAGAATAATATTACTAATAACATCTTTCGATAAAATAAGATTTTCATTTTATAAGTATATAATGATAACTTTATGACAATTAAAGTATATTTTAAAATATGGTGACCCAATCATACTTCGTTAAATCAATTAAATATTTTCTGAACAAAATGACGAAGAAACCAATATACCCTAATATTTTGCAACACTGAAGATACACCAGTTTTCTACAACTTTACGTCGTTCGCAACGATTCGAAGATACAGTGCCAAATCATCTCCTGAAGATTCTAAAAAATATACTATACAATAGAATACTGTTGGAGTTTCTTCCTACTTTTGATTTTTTCTGTCTTTTTTTTTTTAATTGTAGCAGTAGAATGCTTGCGATTCTACTTTCTTCCTATATATTTTTGTAGCAGTTTCAATGCACTTTTCAATACATTATTTTTATTCTATACATTCGAGATCACATTTATTATGCTTTTCTGTAGAAATCTATTATTGTACATTGACTGTTATCATATTTAGCTTATTTTGCTTTTATTATATCTATTATTATTTTTCTATTACTACTTTTTAATATTCACGACTCAAAACGTATTAAAAAGAATGTAACTATACTTAATTCAACACAAGAACAATTGTAACGAATTAAAAATTTATTAATAAAAAATCTTGTATTAACGTCTAAATCGGCTTTTATTCTTGCCTTTCGACTCTTTTTAATCTATTTCTTATATTTAGTTAAGTAAACCTATATAACAATACTATCACTTATTTGATATCGTGTATTTTAAGTGTAAATTTAATTTAATAAGTTATACTGTAAGCGGATTCATGAATAATTGTTCCCTATGTTATAGTTATAATTTTAAATTTTAAATTGAGTCTTGAAGATTTAATTGGATTGACCCTAATGTTATGTTAGTCCCTGATTTATTATAAAAATTAAAATTATTTCTCATCCATTATGTATTATTTATTCATTAACCATTACGATTAATTTATTTTCATTAAAGACTATATATATTTCTATTAAGTTTAACATTTTTAAAAATTTGTACTGAAACAACAAAAATATAGTTAAATTAATTTTCCTTTTTAAATTATATATATTTCGTTGTCTTTTTTATTTAATAAAAATATTTTAATAATTTAAAGACAAAGTTTTACATAGCCCATAGAAATATTTTGTGCGCACCTGCCTAGAATGGGATCGTTATTTCTTACATTTATTTGCTATCACATAAAACTAAGGAGCTTTCTTATTAACATCGAGCTTTTGCTTTAAACAGAGAAATTTTTATAAGGATCCGTAGTCATAATTTCAAATATTTATTTGGTTTACATACTATGCAAAATTTGGAAACCGAAAAACATTAAATAACCCATTATTTATTTTTTTTACCCAGTTTGTGTGACTACTAAAGTTTTTAACTTTATCGTTAACAATGGATTGCTAATATATTTTCGCTCAACAAATTAAGTTATTGGCTGCACGAAGCAAGAGCTTAAATTAACAAAAATATCTACTTACTGGATTAGCTTAATAAGCTTTGCTAAAAGTATTTTCTTCTGTTATGGCAACAAACGAAGTCAATAATATTTATTATTTGATCTAACATTAACAATCTATAATATTTTCATATAAATCAATGAAATTTAGTAGTTTTATTAATTTTCGATTGATCATATTATTTTTATATGAACATATTGTAATATAAATCTTATAGATTGGTTATACTTTATCTCGGAAGCTTTTCTTTAATAATTTAAAATATAATTTATTTATGAACTTTATGATTCTCTGTAATCCATTATTTGAATTAGAAAAATTTTATCTAACAAAATAGTATTTTGATTTTGTAAAAAAATAACGACTTAATTTGAGTATGATCTTGCAAGCTTCTTGGTAGAAAATCAATTTTTAAAGAGTACGAGTTAATTAAGAATTAAATGAGTCTAGAAAAATTAGTTAATATCGGCAAAATTATTTTTAAAATATTTCAATTTTCTTTAAGTTAACGTCAAAAACAGATAAACCCAACTTTTGACCTCATTAAAACAATATTTTTTTGCCTTACATGCGTTTTCTGTTCTTTTAATAGCTCTATTGGGTAACTATTGCCGTGGGTTAAATATATATATAAAATACAATATGTGAGAAAATAACTAAGATATATTAAGTATATATAAGAAATAAATTTGTAAAAATGAGCTTTACTCACTATTAATACGAGATCTTTTTTCGTCATTGCATACGATCTGCTCATTATTCTAGAAATGTGAATTTCTACTAAGGTTCAAGAAAATTATTTTGATTTATTCGACAAAAGCTTTATTTATTACTAACTTATTTTCAGCAGCAGGTAATCACCATTGTAAATATTCCCAAATTTTCCCTCTATTAAAGTGCAAAAATGAAAGTTTTTTATAAACAGGATCATGTAAGCTATTGCCATAAGAATTTTGCATCTATTGATTCCACTACACAATCCTTAATGATATTCCTAGTTGTACTATTAAATGCATTACAATACTGCAAGTGGTATTACTTTTTACTAAATTTGAAAAACGCAATTAATTAACAGTCTTTTGAAAGCATTGTTCCGTTTCTTCTTTAAAATGCCTACTGATTAAAATATATGTTAAGTTAAAGTGATGATAAATAGTTGACGTTCCTTATAACAGGTAGTAACTTTTGAGGAAAGTAATAATTAAATATAATTGGTGATTCTTTATTTTGGAAATTTCGATAGAATATGTTTTAGAAGTAAATTATTAAGCAATATTACATTAATTTAACTCAATTAACTAGTTTAATTTAATGTATGTATTGTAAAAAAATATTCTACATTTCGAATATATAACAAAAAAATTTTGAAAAACAACCATTTATAAGAATATTTTTTTTTACATTTAATTTTTTTTTTCTTTTATGATAAGATATACTAAAAATGAATTGTAATGTAACAATATAGTACAATTATACATAGCACCTCGTTGACTTTATTTTCTTTAATGCATAACCCTATATTTAGCACTAGAAATAACCTTATAATGGTCCTTATTTCAAAAGTAGGAAGAGCCCCTTTGAGCTTTTGGGGCATCACCGAGTGGAGAAAGCTACTGATTAGTCTTCGAACTATATTCGTCGTATAGATCCTAAAGAATTTTACTTATACTTGGTTTTTATGTACCAAATTAAGTTTACTTTTGCGAGATGAGTGTCTTTTTATACTTAGAAACAGAGGAACTAAAGCTAAATATGTCAAATAATATTTTAGTATAATGTGCTATCTTTTTACCACGCACGTAAAAGTAGGGCATGCAGATAAATATTTGAAAAAATAGATAAAATTTATACCCAACTTTATAAAAATTAGCAAAAGTGATAAGATTAAATGTTTTACTACTGTCTATTCGAAATTGTTTGACAAATAACAGAATACAGTGCATACATTGTTCAAACATCATAAACTACTACATTAAGCATATGAAATTTGTATTAAGTAAAAAAAATTATTATTATTAATATTACTTATAATAGTTTAATAAGAGTTATATTTTTATTAAAAATGTTAATATTAGCATAAAGCGAAAAAATTGCTAATTTTTACTAGAAATGACAGAGATTCGTCTATACAATTTTATGTTACTTTACATTTTCACACATATACGTATCTGCAAATATGAAACCTTATGAAAGTCAATGAGTGAGAAGATGTAGACCTAATGAAAACGTCTATATCTTCTAACTTACAGACTTTCATCAAAGAACAATATTTTTTAACCTTTAGACTGTCGCAAAAATCTTATATTAATATAATGTATCAACTTTGCAAAAAAGAATCACTTTTTTCATGAAAAATGAACAACAGCATTAATTAACTTCGTAATTACAATTGTTGAAAAATAATTTAATTTTTATACATTGTTACTAAAATTTTCTATTTTAAAGGTAGACTAATTACGACATAAGAGTGATTGTATTTTTTATGTGTAAAGACTATACAAAAATTTTATTTTAAAATAACAATATTCGAACATAAAAACAAATTTTTTCCTCCTCTATTAGAAACACTCAAACGAAAAAAAGAAAGAAAATCGTCATTTATCCTTCACCAACTCCAGTCTCAAGCAGAGAGAATGAAGCAATTTTCCAGCCAGGACCCAGCCGTCAATCTCTTCCCCAAAAGGCGACCACTTTGCACCTAAAAAAAAAAATCGCTTCATCAGCAACCTCTCGCGTCTCTATTCCCGTTCCCTAGGAGCGTTATCATTCCCAGCAGCTCGGGGTCTAATCAGTAGCGCTCCCACCGCTCGCTCCCGATGCTCCGGAGCTCGCGCAACAGGTAGCACGGGTACAGCCTCTCTGCACTCTGCTGCAGCACACTGGCAAATCGGAGGCTGTACTGTGTGTGTAGCAGTGAACAGAGTGGTCAGAAATCATCATGACCTCGGGCAGATCGTCAGCCAACACGGCGACGCATCATCATCCCCGAAGATCGGCCAGTACGATTATTGGACAGCAAACCGGAGCGGCGATGCGTCGCCGCCGCCGGTGCAAGTTCATACGTGATTGGCTGGGTCAGCAGCGACAATTCGCTCGTTGGCTACGTCCGGTGCGAGGCGATGAGCACCGTGCCCACTGTCTGCTCTGCGACAAGGCCTTCTCCGTAGCACATGGTGGGCTACACGATGTACGCGCCCATTGGAAGGGCAAGCGTCACGCGGCCCTCCAAGCTCGGGCCACTGCCGCGGGAATGAATAATAAGAAGGTAATGATGGCGGCGCGCAGGCGGTCCTACGCCTCGTCGCTGCTGCTCGGAAGATCTTTCGAGACGGCGATGGGCGACGATGCTGTTGTTGCTGCTGCTGCGGCTGCCGCCACGGCGCCCGACGTTCTCCAGGGCCAGCAGGTAATAATGTCCTCTCTACCCTCCCCCCTCGTCCCTTCATATCGCGATACGACCGTTCTGTATATATATACAGTAGGCTCATTTTCTTTCTGTCCCCTCTATACTCTCCCCCTCCTACCTCAGCAATGCCAGTGTACTCGACTTGCGGATTTATACCGCCGCGCGCCTGCCTGTCTCTGTGTGCGGGGGGGCGGTATATCTAAGTGTATATGTGCAAAGAGAGAAGCAACGCCACACGGCGCAAAGGTTGGAAAAAAGGAACGATCGGACGAGAGATCCGCGTTCGGTGGATAATATTGTGTATATATGTATACAGACACAAGTATACATATATACACATATACATGCGAATGTACGCGCTAGCGCGTGATACGTGGTTGTCTGCTGTATAAGTTCTGGATTGCTTTGAAGAGGGGGAGGCGTACAGAGAGGAAGGCAATCTTGGAAATACGCTGCTCTCAGCGCGACGAGAGGGAGAGAGAGAGAGAGATATCGTACTGCCCGTATCGCACGTTAATAAGCGTCTCTCTCTCGCTCGCTCTATAGCTTATATCGTCACGTTAATTAACGGGCCGCGCGCGTTCGTATATATTTTACTCGTTTGTGCGACGCGAGATTAAAGTTATTTTTGCAAAGGGAAAGTGACTTTTTTTTTATTACGATGCAATATACCGAAGAGCCTCGAGCATTGTATAGTTTTAAAAGATGTTTATTTACTGCACGACCTGTGATGTGTTATGGGAAACTGGCTGTGAAGTCTTGCCTATATTTTTGATATTTTTATATAAATTATGCAATGTCTATTTTTTTATATATTTCATTTTAACGATTTAGAAAAATATAAAATGGCATCATATCTTACGGGAACCCTGGCAAGAACCAGTTATTAAAAACTTGTTAATTGTCCAAGTTTTGACACACATAATACGTATTAAATACATCTTACATTATTTAACAATATGACATACTTGAAAAAAAATCCCAAGAGTATATCAATAGCACTACCAGATAAACAATTAACCGCGTTTATTTAACTCTAATAAAAGTATGATCGAACATTAAGCGCGCTCGCGACGGGATCTCCGCGATATATGATCGGCAAAAATAAACGAATCAAATGACCGTCCGAGCCATTATTAGCGCTTCATTCATGGACACACAGCGCCAGCAATATCCTCTCCGATGTCCTCGCTCTCACTCTCCCCCGTCAAAACCATCATATCATCCTCGCACACCATATATACTCCTTTGTCGTCCTTTACACGGCGCCACGTGCGCGGCATACGCCAAGCGAACAATGATTCTGCTTTTCGCTCTCGTATACTTTCCCTCTCTCTCTCGTTCCTCCCTTCATTCTTCCATTTTTTTCCTTTCTAAAGCAAACTCACCCACACGTTGTATGTGTATGTATATATACATACGCACGTACACTAGCACACAACCAAAATGGGCCAAGAGCCTTTAAATCGCTTATTAAGAAGACGACGAGGCGATGCGGCAGAGAGTCGAGATAGTTACGTCATTAAGGTCCGGTCTCTGCCCTCACTCGCTCGTGTATGCGCGTGCGCGCGTCATTTGCTTTTATTAAAATTGCGACTTGCTTTATGGGCGCAAAAATGCGAGCGCTTTTCTCTCCCCCTTCCTCTTCCTTATTTTCATTCGATTGACGTCTTTCTCTCTTTGTCTCTCTCGCGATCGCCTTCGATCAAGTCGTTCAATTTTCAATGCACGATCTCGTAGGGAGAGAGAGAGATGAAGAGAGCATATAATACGTAACGTTAAGTTCATAAATGTGCTATGTGCTTATATATGTATATGTTTATAATGAATCCGGAATGTCGTTGTATAGTACTCCATAAACATGAAATTTTCAATTAATCTCGTCTAGTTGTGAAATTTCGTTTATAATGTTAAAGCATTATTCGTACATTGCTGTGCGGTACGCACACGCATATATACGTTTTTTTTATCATCAATTTCTAGATTTTAAATGATATACTTTGAGAAAATGCATCTTAGCTTGTACGATGTAAACTAACGATCCAGCTAATAAACGCCCCTGCAAAATATACTGTAAACAGCTCGTTACGTACAGTAGCGCGTGTCATAAAGCTTCACACATGTATCATTCATTATGAGTTATTTGAAAGGGGTAAGTTTTTCGCCCGAGCAGTTCCAAGAACAATTTAACGAAGAATGCCATAGAGATATGCGTTTTAGAATGGCAGAGCTCGAATGTATTGTATATATCAAGACCGAGCGCACGATCATTTCGTAATCATTTTAAATAACCCGTTATATCGGGCACATGTTATAACAAAAATACCGGTGGAAAAATAATCTCTTGTTCAATTCTACCTGCGTATTTCAGAGGAATTCCAAAGTTTACCATTGAATCCTCTGGAGTCTGTACTTTGTGTGCCTACATACATATACCATGCATCTATGCTGATATACATACATCTATAGTCGCTCATATAGTTGCATAAACAACAATAGCCAAACGAATTCTTTATATAGCTTGAGCCTGTAAAGCAAGTCGCAATTTATTATTCACATAAGCTGTATTTTTACAATTTATATATATGTGTATTTATATACGAAATGGTTTTCTTTAACGCGCCGGCAAAACCGGTTCCCTGTAAATTAATCCATTACTGTAACACGATCGTTCGCACTACGGAAAAATCGCCATCGCACAGTCTCGCTTGACGTATGACCAGCAAAACTGAAATAAACATTCCTCTTACACTATAGCAAAAACAAAACCTATACAAACCAAAAAATTTTTATATATAAAATCCTCTCCCGTCACCTCCACACGCCACTTTCCTTTTAATCGCGCAATGATAATCTTATACCGACCGCGATTGCAGAAGAAAAAAAAACATAATAAACTACAGAGACAACGTCGATTTTCTTTATTTGTTAACAACCGGGTATGAAAGAATAACGATAATCAAATAATTTTATATATATATGTATATACCCCCGTCGCCACGATGGCGCTTGCTGTCTCGCATTTCCTCCGCTCGCTCGACCGTAATTCCTTTCATAATGCCGCTGCAGACGGGGAAGGGGTAGGAGGAGGATAACCCATCCGCCCCCACGTAGCAGAGTCCGCGCGGATATAATATATGGAGCGCATTTACCCATCAAGTCGCGTAAGACGCAACGAGCCGTGAGCGATACCCGGTAGAGGGCCAAGGTTGACGATGATGGGCGCGCGATCGACGGTTCATCGATCGCGAGCGGCTCAATTATTTTTCTGCTTTATCGGTAGGACTGACCGGTATGGAATTCCAACCGACCGGGATGGAATTTTTTCACTGTTTCACATGCTGGCTAATGATTTTCTTTTTATATTGTATAGATAACTTGTTTTAAATATTAAAAAATTGTAATATTCATTAATTGTACGATCTGATATGAATTTTTTTTTCAAAACCAATTAACGTTATGTGTCGGGGGTTGATGCTGGATTTTGATTTCCTCAAGTTATTGGGAAGAGATTTCTATATTAAAATATTAGGAGCGATAGTATGTTAAACTTTTATAAATCACATTGTTCTAATATTTAAGTACGCTATATGGTTAAATCATGAAATTGTTTAAAAGCACTCGAGAGTGATTAGATCGTTTTGTCGTTCGTTGTATTGGTAGATCACTCTGTGAGCGTTTGTTCAAAACTTTGCAATGGCGTTTAGAATAAAACTGTATTAAGTAGATCTCAAAGTGTAGTACATATTTTTATCAAAAAGTAAAAATTATAAACATGATCCTAAAAGTAAAATTAACTTCGCAAGGAACTGAAAGGTACAAAAAGAGCCATTTGACTATGCTGAGTCATGTGTAGTTAATTCAACCAATTTAGTCCAGAAAAGCTTTTCATTTTTTATAATTAAAAGTTTTTTACCCGTACAAAAATAAAAAAACGGAAATACAGAAAAAATTCCGTACACTTTAGAAACGAAATTAGTTATTCTAAGACATAAATTAAAAAAAATGGGCTAACTGTACACGTAGCCTAATATGGCCACTTTTTGAATTAATTTTCTTATAATAAAATGATACATATTAGAAAAATTCCAAATAATTAAGCTTTCTCATCAACTAGGATTGAGAAAATGTATTTCAGGCCAAATTATACGGTCGAATAAAATATCGTCTTGTTATTTATTTATATTATTTGTTCCCCAATATTAAATAAGGCAAATATTTTTTCATAATTTTTAGTTACTTGACAAGTGTTTTCTTCTCATACATACTGTTGTATACCTCAAAGATAGAAAAATCATATTCAGATGATTGATATTCCTCGATAAAGAATCATGGTATCCTGATCATTCAAAATGAATAATGCAAATAATAAAAAAAAATAATATGTTTTTAACTCTGAAATTAACCACCTCGAAATTTTTAAAATTAGAGGTATCTCAGAATTACAAAGTGACAGGACAAAATTCAAGTCATATTTGAGTTCGGTGTTTCAAAATACATTGTGATACGATTGTAGGACATCTGAGACAGACCACTATTTTTATTTACGTACCTGTGTTATTAATTATCAATGAAAAATCATATAATATCATGCAAATCCATTTTAGTTTAATTAATATAGTACATTATGTATTAATTAAAATGCTGATAAATTGAAATTGATTGTACTATAAAAACTGCATCTTACATTATCAAATACTTTTGTGTTTTATTTTAATCGCCGCCGATTCATTTAACTTTAAATCAGCTTCGCACTAAAGACACTAACTACATCATGCGTGCCGATACTTTATCAAGAATGATTGTAGCTATACAGTAATTAAGTCACCGGTATTGATAAATGTACGGCGCTTAATACAAGTGAGATAAGTAGCCGATAAGTTCAACGCCATACCGGTACATTTTAAGACTCGCCAGAAATCAATTACAAACAATCAATTTGACGGCGTACGCGCGGGTCTGTCGTCGCGTTACAGGCCGCAAATTTGTACGTAAAGCGCTCAATAAAATCCCCCGATTATAATAAACCGTCGCGAGGGAAACCAGTTTCTCTCTCTCTCTCTCTCTCTCTCTCTCTCTCGCTCTCTCTGACTCACGATGTTTACTCGGCCGAGAGAATCGAGCGCGACAACATCAACGATGTCCCTATATATAATATGTCCATTTATACGTATTTTACATAATGCTACAGGAGATTCATCGACCAATTGCGGCCATCCTCCACGAAAACATAAAAACTTTCCATTAATGCAGCCGCCGCGCTTCGGTTATACAAGGTTGCGCTCATGTACGCTTGGATTTTTTTTTTTTTTTTTTTCAAAAAACTTTCGAAAAAAGTGCTCTTTGACGAGAAGAAAAAAAAAGCAAAAATAAAGCGCCGTAAGAAAAGTGTACGAGAAGAAAGAAAAAAAAAATTATATCCGTGGATAAGAGGTGAGCGTTTTTGTTTCGTTCTTTCTTCTTCTTTTTTTTTATTTCTCGAAAAAAGGACAAAAAAAAACTAAAATGAGAGAAGACGTGTCCGGCCGTCGAAAACACACAGACGCATAGACGTATAATATAATACGCAGGTGTGCGATGTGTTATAAGGGCTTAAAAAGCATTAGGGTCTGAAATGAGAAATAGAGAGAGAGAGAGAGACCGAAAAAGAAACGAACGCAAGGCCAAAATTGGGAGAGCGAGAGGAGATTGAAAAAGGGGGAAGAAGAAAGTCTGCGCGAGGAGGGATCTGGCTGACTGCAAAGAAGAGAGAGAGAGATCCCCTTTGACTCTCGCAAAACTCGGAGGAACGAAAAAGGAGGAGGGAGCGAAAGAAATTAAAAAAGCCACGTATATAAAGAGGGAATGAGAGATATATACGATCTCCTTTTTTATAAGGGGGCTTCTTCGCTTTCTCCCTCTCTCTCCCTCTCTCTCTCTCTCTCTCTCTCTCGCTCTCTGTATCTCTTCGTCCAACGTACCTCGGCCCTATCTCACTCTCTTTTTCTACTTTGGGTTACTTGAAAATCGAAACCGAGACCCACGCTCTAAAAATCCGCTCCTTTCTTTCCACTCTCTTTTTCTCTTACACATATTTTTTTCGAATTTCGTATCCCATACTCTCCGGGCGCGCGCGGGCGGCGTTCAAACGGTCGCGCGAGACCCTTGAGTTATTGAGGAGGAAGTTTTCCTGGAAGCGAGTATATAGACGACGTTCTTGGCGAGCTCTATATATGTTTTTTTTTTCTTTTTTCCAAGTTTGAAAAAGACGCGTTGTCGAGTATGCCGATAGTCGTATCTGGTGGCTGAAGAATCATTCTATGAAATAGCCGAATAAATCCGTTATCGATTAATGTTGTTTTTGTACTATTTTAATAAACAAAATCGAGTTCAGTTGTTGGGGCAAAATAGAAATACAACGAGTATGACATTCTTCAATTTGTTGCCATCACACGTGGTTCTCTAATGTTGGCATAATCTCTCGTTATGTTCCAAAAAATCAAATTGATTCAAGCTCACCAATAATAATCCTACTAACGACAAGAACAACAATAACAACAACAACCACAACAACAATATACTCTAAATTGTTAAAGAAAACATAAGCAAGGGTTAATTATACATTAGTTATTTTTAATGACATAGAGAATCTCATTATTTTTTGTAACATCCGAACAGATTAAAACGTTTACACATCTTTTAATTCTTGACAATCTCAACTGGCAATTTTTGATCGTACACTTTTACATTATATTATATAATAAATTCCATTAATTGCACATGATAAAAGGATCTCTCCGAAATGTATTTACAAGTACACAATATCCAGGAAAACATCCGCGCAGATCATTTTCCAGAGAGAAATACTTTCGCAACGAGCTTTTAACGATATGAATTCACAAGATTTCCCTTTTACTTTTGACGAAGAAAAAGGAAAAACCTGCAGCACCGTCGACATTCAACTATTAAAAGTGGCTAAAATTCCTTGAAAATTCTGTCACGCAGTCGCGTCTCTTCTCTATATATCTCCGCCTATTCTCTACCTTGCGCGTGTGTTTGCACGCGTACCGAGCGCCTATAGTGCACTCTCTCTCTCTCTCTCACTCACTCTCTCCTCGAGAAATGTTTCTCCTGCAAATATAGTAGTGGCATCCCGGTAAAGTCATGGCTCTCCCCCTATTTCTGCTGGCTGTCGCGCCTCGTGGTATGTAAAATTTACGTCTGTGCGTGACACACGGGCGTTTTTAATCGAGGGGAAAACGTCGAGGTGTGTATAGTGCAGTGTGCGATGCTTCCCTTTCCTCTCCTCTCCATTGGTGTATATATACGGCGTAAGCGTTTTATGCGACACGAAACTCTCTGCATATTCATTGTGGAATTCGAGCTTGAATATTGAATGTGTATATATTTAGGTGAATTTCGACTCATTGTTCAATGTCAATTAGTTTTGAGTTATTTAATTATTTGACTTTTTTTTAACTTTTCGTCTACAGCTATTTTCATCGTGTGCGCAGTTTCGATCGCGTTGTTTTCAAGGGGATGCGAATTAGGGATAACATAGTTTCCGTGTTTCGTGTGTAATAAAATAATGTGCAACAAAGAATATAACGAAGAAAAAATTACATATAGAAATTGTAAATTATTATGACAAATCATCATGTATAAAAAATTAATGTTGATTTTCGAAACGTTGAATTTTTTATTTTTATTCTAATGTAAAATACAGTTAGGTAATAAACTCTTTAAATATTAAAATCATCGCCATGAGTTATGAAATTTACACTAATACGACGTAAAGTGAAACATAAAAGCCGTGTTTATCAAATGTTTAAGGTAACTTACATATTTTCCAAGCACGTCTGTGTTATTTTAAATTATTGATTAGTTTTTAATTTAAATTTTCAAAAGGACATGATACTTTATTTATTCAACAATATGAAAGAATATGTGGCCAGCTCTTAACATTATAACAATTATTTTAAAAATCCATGAAATCAAATAGGTGGTTGCGTTCACTTATTGTGAAAGATTACTAAATTACGTCAATTTGAAAGATTTCGAAAATCAATCTGTTTTTTCAAAAGTAAAACGCAGCTCGTATACCGGTTTCGAAAATTCTTCGGAGGCCCTTTCACTCTGTACATCATGAGTTCAAAATAAGCCTGCGTCTGTTTATTGATGTCCTGAAACTTTTTTGAGTTATGCGGGCCACAGCAACTCTTGAATGTGTTCATATATACGGAATCATACATAGCCACGTATTTATATATCCCCATTCACATCCACGGGAACTTTCTAAAAATAGCGCTTTTCAAGTTCTGACGCAACGTAGCATTTACCTTTGTGTCTCCTGCTTTTCTTTTTCTTAAAAAGAAAAACAATTCTCAAAAAAAAAAACTTTTCAAACACTTCGAAAAAACATGTGTATTGCGCGACTTGTATAACGGAATTTTACTTTTGTTATGAGAAACAGTATTTATTAAATATTTTGTGGTAAAAAAAAATCTTTGGATTTTTTACAATACTCATATTTGTCTACGAGAAATCGGATACAAGTACGAGTGCATACTGGAGTTAGAATCTAAAAATAGGGAGAAGCTACCAATGTAGACACTCATTGATTGTGAAAAATTCTTAATTATTTTTTTTTTTTTCTTATATAAAATGGTAACATCAATTTAATGTTATTCATGGTAGAAAAAGAAATCAGTAAAAATGACCGAACTGGCAAGTAACTTTTGAGTCAGATTTGAAAACTCATAAATGTTTTACCAAACTTTTTGGCACTTTTTCCTAAACTTTTTATAAAATTTATTAAACTTTTAATAAAAAGTGCCAAAGAGTTTGATAAAAAGTTTATGTTTTTCAGACCTGACTAGGGGTTACTTGACAATTAATAATTTTTACTAATTTCTTTTTTTTTCGTAACGTAATGTTGATTCAATTATATAACTTTTTCCACCTAATATAATAATCTTTAACCTGGTGCGTATATAATACCAAATAGTGTTCATATTAGGAGCTCTACCACATTATTTTAAAAATTTTGTATTCGTCGAATACAGAATGTCTAAAAAAAGAAACCATCTTGAGTAAATTTTGTAGTACTTTCGACGAGAGGAAATAAGTCTGCAATTTTTATTCATCTGGACGCGATCATGTAAGAAAATTTCATTTCATCTTCAGAGAAATTTTTCTTTCAATATTTTACTTATCAGTAATTTCAGTATTTCAAATTTTATTTCACATATCTTGATTGGGAAAGTAGAACGATTTTGTAAATTACATATAACCTATAACATAGACGGAGTATTTTAAAAATAGCGTTTCCAATTCCAGATTAAATAACAGCTTGCATGACTATTCTAATTTTACCTTTGAATTTTTTCGCTGATCACTTGAATTTCTCAGTGATCCCAATTCTGAAATATATTTTGTTTTGAGAAATTGAGACTAAAGTCAAGCTGGTAAATGGTAAATCAGTTCTGCAATAATTTCCGCGCAAAGGCTATAATCAATCAAATGGCATTAGCTTTCGAGCGACTATGTCACATATTCAATGGTAACAGTCCGCGTCAATCTACCAATACCACTAATGCTGCCTTATTATTGTACCACTTTAGGGCATTACCGCCGATTGCAAATTATCAATCAACGGGAAACCTTCAGTCGCATTCATAAGTATGCAACCTAAACAACAATATTAAACCCAATGAATCGAAAAATCCACTTTTCTACAAAACGCACATACCAATCTGAAAATCAACCTTGCGAATCATTCTTCAAATTCTTCTACCGATCTTCAATAGCGACCCCGAAATTACCATATTTTCAATTGTAGCAGTAGCGAATCCGGGGCCAGAATCCACGCCCACGAGAGGCGCTCTATAGCCGCTCCCGCGCATCATAATTCCACTCGATATAATCGAACCGAGGCGATCTCTCTCCCTCTCTTTCTCAGTGCAAGTAGTAGTAGTAGTTGCAAGAAAGAGAGAAGAGAGAGAGAGAAAGAGAGACAGCGCATTGTCCGGCCAAGGATGCGCTTGCGCGTTCGCCGCATTTTTCTTCAATCGTCTTTTTTTCCGTCTTTCTCTCCCCCCTCCGCCCCCCAAGCTCTTTCTTGCTCATTGGTTCGGACGTCGGGCAGCGGAAGGAAGGAGAAAGGAGAACGAACGAAAAGGAATGCGGGGAAGGTCGGAAGGAAGAGCGAACGAGAAAGAGAGAGAGAAAGAGAGATAAGAATCGAGACGCAAGAAGAGCATATATATACTTCGTGTACGACCTACCCCTACTTTCCACTCGTCGGCTTCTCTAGCCGATACTTCCCCCCTCCCTCCCTCCCCCACCTTTCATTCTATACTGGGAATTCGTGGGAGTCGATGAGAGCGCGAATCGCAAGTATATAGGGAGGGTGCGCAAGAGAATTGGCACGGGAATGCGCGCATATACCTATATAGCTAGCGAGCGCTGTGTTCGCGGCTTATACCGTCACACCGCGAGACCGTTTTCCCAGCCGTCGCGATACCACGCGGCGCGAATCCGCGTGCGCGCTTTTCGCGGGAGAAGGTAAAGTGCAAGAGAATCGTCTGTTTTATCGACCGCCGGGTTATTTTCGAAATTCTAGTTTAAGATTGTATACTTAGGATTTCTAAATTCGTTCATGGGATATAAAGTATATTGTATACATTGATACAATATATATACGTATAATGTAAAGAAAGAAACAGACGTCTTTTACTTTTATTTTGGTTCTCCATTTGTTATTAAAACTTTTAGACTTTGTTTAGATCGACTTCGGTAATCGATTGTATACAGAAGTTAAACGAGTTGAATTTTCTCTCTTGGTTCTAATCGGTTTAACTCTTTAGATTTCTTTAATTTAATTTACATTGCATCCGCGTAGAATAGAGTCCAGTTAGTCTGTAGTGCAATATTTGGCCTTAGCGGAGTCAGTTGCATCAGTTGGCATTGTTGTTATTATGACGTACGAGAACTTTGTAATATTTGCCGTGTAAAGGTATTCTCAAGTATAATAAGTTTTAAATCGTTATCGTGTATCAAAACCGTATACTTACCTCGAATTATACAAAAGATAAAAGATGAATAAAATTAATCAATTTATTATATCGTACGTTCATGTCAGCTCGTCTCTATTAACAGATAATTATATATTTTTTAGAATATTTAACATTTAAAAAAAATGAAAACAACATACAATACTATTTGTGTTTGTAAGTCATAATACACATAGTTTTTAATATAAATGACCTCGTGAAGAAAAGCTTATTACTATTATCTTTCTAATGAATTCAAGTTTTATTTGAGATATTCTATTTATGTATCTTTAACAATGTTTATTGTTTTACATAACTCAGTATAACTAAAATAATTTACTGCAAAAACTTGGAAAAATGTGAAAAAGGTTGGAAATCGATTGAAAGTCTCGTAAAACCCCATGACAATAATTAAATTAACTTGTTATGAGCTTATTTACGTTTTTGGCACATCCGCTTAGGGCGTTGTACGAATTCAGCAGTCAATAAAGTAGGGAATGTACCAGTTTACTTTCATCGAGCAACCATAAAAGAAAATAGGAACGATTCTCGTGTTATCTCTTTTTATTAAAACAGCGAAATTAAAGCAATAAGTAGTGAACATCATTAATTATATTATATTCTTTTTAAGTAGATTCATAAACAAGAATTACGCTATAAATTAAATATTACAAATTGTATTTCAAATAATTGTTGTGGTTAATATTAATCATGCTCAAATATTTCTGTAACTTTAATTATCAAATAATTGCGTTGTTCTATTTACCGAAAAACGGTTGTTTGTAAATGTATTAACGTAAATTTACTTGTAGTAAAAATTTTATTGACAATTTACAGCAAAATTCTCAGCGTTATGAAATGTCTGCAAGTAAATATTGAGTTCTCGTTTTTATTCAATTACAGTGATCTGTGGTGATAACAACGGTTGGTGGTATACTTCTCTAATCACGCAGTATTCGAGCTATCGTGGCACTTTTCTATTTGTAAAATTCAACAAACTTAATTCTCATGATAAATTTCTTTTACCACATTATAGAGATATAATACACTGAATTTCCATTTAGTAAAATTTACTCCTATAAATGTATTCAAGCTACGATGACAAGGTGTTTTCCACTCCGCTTAAAACGTTAGTAGTGTACCCATTACGACACTATTGATACTCGTAACACCTCTGATGAGTAATCAACCTATTCATTTCCACGGAATCCTCATGACAACGTGAACCGTAAGAAATGATAATCATCTCGCTTCCATATCCGTAAAATTCTAAAAAAAAATTTAATCCCCGTCATCGTAACACCATGTCGCATATTCCATAACGTATAATGTACGTATATCTCTTCGTAGACAGTCAATGACCAAACCCAACCCGTGCGCCGTCGCTAAACCGTTCTCCATCCCGCGACTACTCCCCCTTGCACATCCCAGCCAAAACACGATCCGTCGCGTTCGCGCGTACACATATATACATACATCCACACAGTTGGACGACTATATATGTATGTGACGCAAATGTGTATCGTGCGAAGGGGACGCGCCGTCGGCGAGATTAGCCGAAGATAGCCGACGTGTGGCGCGTCGTCGTCGTAGCGTATAAGCCTCATGCACAAAGACATCACATACATACAGCTCCGCAGCTGAACACATACTCGCGCGCGCGAGAGCGCTCTTCTTTCATGCAAGTGCGCGCGGCACACCGCCGTGGCGCTGACCGAGCAACGATGACGGTGGGGTAGTGTATAACGTCGTAGTAGTGGGGAATGGTCGAAGGGGAAGTAGCGTTAGAGATATAAAAAACTCGCGCGCTCTCCCCACTACTTCGAGTCGTCACTCCCCACTACTTTATGTTCCCCTCTGCTGCTTTTTCCCCTACGCCGCTGTTCTCCCTACTCCTATTATTTACCCCTCTCGCGTTGATCTCCCCTCCCACTCTCCGGAACCACGACGCGCTTCCTCTCCTCGGCTCATGCTTCCCCTCACTCTTATTTACTCTCCGCCGTCGCACTCGCGCGTCTCTCTCACTCACTCGCTTGCTCGCTCTTTCTCACGCGGCGGCGGCGGTACGTCCCGCTGTTATTTACGCTGTTTTATCCGTACTCTTCCCCTCGCTCTCTCTCTCTCACGTCTCTCCCCACTCTACCTGCAGCCGGCTCACGTTGTTTTTCTACCCGTATCGCTCTCCGGCGCACACGCCGCCTCGCACTCATTCACTCGCGCGCGCGAGCCCGAGTCTCATGCTGCTCTCCCCGCGCGCGACTCTTCTCCTTCACATCTCGTGTTTTTTTTCTCTTATACTCCTCTTCGAGTAGCTAGCTGCTACTCTCTCTGCTACTTTCTTCTTCTCCTTATCTTATTTTTACCTCGTCAATCTCCTTTACTATTGAACCATGCGCAACGCCCAAGTACCCATACACATACACACACACACTTTGGTTCTCTATATATACGTATACGCGAAAGATGTGCACGCACGCGGAAGCCATCACCAGCTACTCGTCGTTTCCCCTTTCCCCCTTCTCTCTCTTGCTCCTTTTTCCCCTACCTACCGCTTCATTCCACGCACGCGCGTAAACAAACTCGCGTATACGCGGAGGGAGCCAGACGACGATAACAACAACAACAACAACAACAAGTACATGCGTTGATGTTTATACCGCGGTACGCTCTCTTCATCTCTCTCTATCTCGTATACCCAGCGGTATTCGCGAAGTGTGGAGGAGATAAAGCGAAAACGGGGGAGCTAACGAAGCGCGTTCAGCTCTCGCGCACTATTGGCGAAAAGCGCCATTTTGATTTTCGCCTCTCACGGTTTCTACGTTGTATATATATTATATGTAGGTGTTGTTTTTGCGAACCCTACATATCTATACACACACATATAAACGACGTGGTCTGTGTAAAAAGCGTTGTAAACCGGCAAGAGCGTATATATACATAGAGAGGAGGAAGGGCGGGTATATAGAAAAGGAGGGAGAAAAAGTCGCGAGCGCGTGCGTACAGGAAGAAGAAGTGCACGTGTGCGCGGTCTCGGCGTGTTTTTCATGTGCGCGGCGTTCTCGGGAAGACGTTCCATCCGTCCACACGTGTATATATGTACACATGTACGTATCAATGTATGTATATAGCCACATAGCCGTGTATACGTAATGTACGTGTGTAAATCTATATAGTAATATATACGAACGAAAGAGAGTGAGAGAGACGTTGAGTATAAGTAGTGAGGGAAGCCGCGAAGGATAGAACAGTGCGGAGAGAAGAGCGCGAGGGGCGGCGGCGTATATATATATATATATATGCTCTGTCTCTTTTTCGCACAAGCTTAGGCTCTTGCAGCGCCGGTATATGCGTTGTGTGCGGCGGCAGCGCCTCGTATTATATAGCAGTAGTAATACACTGCTGCAAGAGAAACCCGCGCGAGCGTTTCTCTCTCGCACTCACTTTTTTCTCCGCGAAGACAACGCGCTACGAGAGTTACACTATACGCTGCGCTATCATCGTCTTTTCCGCATATATATACAGTATAGTGGTTCCGCACACGCTCGAGGAACAGTTTTAACGTAACGCGCAGCAAGTAGTAATAGTAGCAGCAGCAGTAGTAGTAGTAATACGTCGTATTCGCACTCTCACGCGCTGTTTACGTATCGAGCGCTTCACGGACGCTCACACGTGCGCGTAAACACGTTGTAGTAAAGCAGGAGCAGTAGCAACGCCTGCGCGCGCATCGCCACCCCCGCGTGGCTTTTTCCGAAAAAGGTTCGTGTGTATGTGTGCGACTATAGCTACCTTGCACTACTACTGCTGCTACATCTACCTATATCTATATGTATATACGTGTGTTTTGGTGCCTCTGGAGTGGCGCCGCCGGCGGGCGTTAACCGGAGCGCGATAGAGGGCGGAATTTTCCGCGCGCGCGCGCTCGCGTCGTCGTCGTCGTCGTCCGCCGCCGCGCCACTACCAACACCGTGGGAGGGAGAGAGAGAAACAGGTACATCAAAACAAACGGGCGTGGGTGCCGTAGCCGCTGCTACCGCCGCCGCAGCCACCGCCACTGCAGTGCTTTCGAGCTTTTCCGTGTCTTGAGAGGCGTTGTAAAGGAAGGGAGGGAGAGAGAGAGACAGCAGTAACCGTGCTATGTATCGTTGTTGTTGTTGTTGTTGTTATTGTTATTACTCACAGGACTTCTCGCCGCGTGTGCGTATATATATATAATTGTGTGTATGTATGTGTCTATGTGTGCACTGTATACGTAGATCTTATACGAAAGAGAAGCGGCAGGATATCTTACGTGCGGCGGCAAAGAGAGACAGATTGAGAGAGACAACAAGCGTGAGTAAGCAGCCGTGATGATGATGATGATGAATATATATATAGTTGTGTACATGATCATGAACTACGGAGAATGCCTCGGAATCAAAGCGGAATGCGCGCCCAGTGTTGTATATAATTTTGCACCGCACGCGTGTGGAATGTCCGAACCTTTTCGTTTTTGGCTTTAACTATAGGATCGATTGAGACGCTCGTGCTGGTACGTCGTCTTTCGGAGTATGTGTTTTTTTGCATAATTAACCGAGCATTGATCCGGTCTCTCTCCGGTGCTGTGCATGCGTATGTGCATCTCTGCGTACATACAGGGATAGAGAGAGTGAGAGAGAGAGGGAAGAAGTGTACAGTTGCTAATTCGGATACCGATAATTGACCTTCCGCTGGTCTAAAAACGGCCGAATTGCTATAGTCGCGGTTCTTTTCTCTCATCACCACACGCTGCAGTTGAGGTTAGGTGTGTTGCGGTCGCGCGGAGTCGACTGCTTGCATGTCGCGCGTCTACTGCTAGTGCTGATCTGCCTTATAATACTCCGTTTTGATTCCGACACGTTCCTCGTGCCGAGTATTTTATATTATGTCTAAATCCATCCACATGTGGTTCCCTTTGTATACGCAGGTAGAAACGAAATCTCAAGTGCGTGTTGACGTAAACAAGTATATTACAGTATGCGATTATAATATAAATATAAATTCGTTTGGATGATTTTTTCGCGGTGTTTCTGAATTTACAAGAGACCGTTTTGTAATTCGCGTCCATAAATGTAATTAGATTACCGTAGCTATCATGCGCCTGCGCTCGAGAAGGTAATGTGAAGTTCCCGCTCTTTGAGCTATGTTATACACGCTATGTTAGACACCACCTTGCGCATCCGCCATTTTGAATATCCAAGTCGAAAACAATCCAATAAGGAACATTTCTGTGATAAAAGAGATATATTAATAGAAAGAATTTTCAAGAATACGTATCGACTGTTTTTTTTTTAATTTTCATATACCAAACGGTTTCGTTCACTAGTCCATATATAGAAAACAGATATTATACTTATTTTTCTGTATAAGAGAAAATAAAGAGATACATTTTGAAAAATTGGATTATTGGATTTCAATTTCGTAATATACCACGATTCCGTGTACTGAATAGATGATAAATTATTAATGTATATGGAGGCTATACATTTACGGAATGCATTGCAGTATACTTTACTGGGAATTATTTTTGTATGGATTTAGATGCTATGTAAAGGGTTTAGGTGAATGTCCCATTGATCGGTCATGTACAGTAGTAGTATAGTCTTACGTTTCTCAAGTTCTTTTTCTCTCCCCTCTCTTCTCTCTTCATTTTTGCTACTTCAACACAGACTATTACCTCGTTTGATAAAATGACACGCGTTTATATATACAATGTCGTAATGTTTATATACATTGGTGACATTTATTAATGTGTGTCTACGACGTATATTTACAACATAAATATTCCGCACATCTATGCGCGCACGCGTGCGGCCTCAAGTTGTTGTATATATATATATATATATATACCTACACAGTAAAAAGAAAGAAAAAAAAGCAGAAAATATTCTCTTGCCAACTTGACTCTGCTACTTATATATATATATATAGTGTATATGTGTGTGTGGGTGTGTGTGTGTGTATATATATACATACATACAAAGCATTATTGCTATTGCAGAGGAAAATTTTAGAAACGCGCAGTCAATGACGCATTGATAAATATCTTCTGGAGAATAATAACTAGCATTCTCGTTTGAAAGGAGAAATTTAATTCGAAACTCACGCCAGAAGCAGCTCACAATGGTTATGTTATATACAGCGTCTAGGAAAAATATGTTTGAATTTAATATTTTCTTTTTCAGTCAGGCATAGGTTGGTGATCGATGTTTGCCTCGCTCTATTTAAAGTCACTTAGGCGCACTTTGCTTTTGCGACTTTCGATTCTCTTGTTTGTCTTGGGTAACTTCGTAGGGTTTCGCGAGTGCCGAAGTGACTCGCTCTCTCTCCCTCTCCTTTCCCTCTCTCTCTCTCTCCTTCTCTTTCGCTCTCTTTATTAGCCTCCGTTCGTGTCGCCGTTTTTTTCGCGAACCACGTCATGCTGTTCTATAACGTTCGAATTTCACGTTATATTGCAACCCTTCTGCAAAAACTTCCATTGCTCCTTCTTGTGACAATTTTCTATTGTATATTACGATCTGTCTTTGGTAACTTTATTAAATTGCAATTATTATATCTTTGTCTAGAAATACATCACATGATTTTTGATAACATTATGTAAGCTGAATTATAAAACGAATAATAATATACGATTTCAACGTACGTATAATATATACGTGTATGTATAGTCTATTTTTCTCCTTCCATGACTGTACGACATCTTCAACCGGTATTTTTCCAACTAAAAACGAAAAGTTGTATCTGGAAAATGACCATTGACACGCGAACGATTAAGAGCAGAGAAATGATAGTAATTTCGTGACGAGCGGAATGAAAAAGAAAACGTCAAAAAGCCGTTTAAAATGAATGTTGAAAAATTAATAGGTTACATAAGTATTGCTGTTCCGAGGCTTGCCAATTCAAGGCATCGTATATTTATATCATCAATAATTTAAAGCGTATTAGCAAAAGTTTTACTTCATCAAACATCATCTCTTCCTCATTGGTAACTTTTACCCATATATACATCGTCCAGCTTCTCAGAATGCTTCAGTTTTAACTTTTACAGCGAATCCTGTATAACCCTACCACCTATAATACTTACTTATTCACGGATTTTATGTATACACGGGGCCTGTATAATATAAATAAATCCTTGACCAATAAACCCCACGATTTCTACTTAGACCAGCCTCTTACTCTTTCTCTCTCTCTCTCTCTCTCACTCTCTGGTAAAATATTATTTTTGTTCGTAGAAGAGTGAAATATCGCGCGGCACTTTTCGAGTAAACCGCATCGTCGTCGTCGCATATACGCAACGATCGTGTGTATATACATATACAGCGGCGTTAACACTCACAGCCACCACCCCCTTGATACCACACCGCACGACTACTATACTACACCACCATTACTATATACGCACCCTCTCTCGCAAGCTTTATTTGCTCCGTCGTTATACTCCCGACGCGCTTCCCATTATAATAAAGCGATTTTACGAACGCGCGCGCGCGCGCGTACCGCCCTTCTATGCGCAGACGTGGATTCCCGAAACCGTATTATTCATTCGTCGTTAACTAACTTTATATACGCTAGGCTGTAACTTCAAAAGCGGCATGAAAGAAGAAGTAGAAGAAGAAAAAAAAGCGACAGACCCGTACTTATCGCCTACGTGGCTGTGTATATTTATATGTATGTGCGTATATGGGTCGCTATAGGAGGAAAAAAAATTTCGAAAAAAGCGGCAGTTGAGAGGGAGAGGCAGTAGGGGAATTTGTAGAGCTTGGTTTTTTCGAAAGAGCCAACATGCGGATGACTAATAAACGAGAGCGTATACTTTTCGCCTTTATTGAAGCGTGCTGCTATACTACCCGTGCGCGCGTTATATTCCGCGTAATCGCGAGTAGCGGCGATTCGTGTGGCTCTATTGGCATTGCACGCGACGGGAAATGAGGAGAGAAGTCGAAAAACGATGACATGATGTCGGACGTCCTCTCTCTCTCTCTCTCTCTCTCTCTCGCTGTCTCTCTTTCGTACACTATAGGTTGTTACTTCGTGCGTCACGCACGTGTAGATTATTACGCTGCCGCATCTGTATCTTATATATATACCTATGTGTATATAGGGACATTTGAATTTTGAATAAGCGGTGAAAGGATAGTGCAATAATAATGTGTGATATGGAATAAATATAGAACTGTAGACTCGTAGCTAGTGGTATAAATAAAGAATATCTGCGACTGTCAATAGTTGGTACATGAATATTTTAATCAAATAATTCATTTTCTCGCGTGTATATGATAATTTGTTTCGCTTTTATAGTGGTCAAATATTTCTGGGGATTTTCCGTTGTTGTGTTAATTTTAAAATAGAAAAAATAACGGTTTCGATTACAATATTCGAAAGTGATGTGTGGTATTCAATTGAATCATAATTCCTTTAAATGTTGTTGATCTATTATTCGGTAGATAAGACTATAATTACGTTGGATTTACGATTAACAGTTTGATAATAAAGGAATTGATATTTAAAGCGTTCATTTTACGTTTTCAAAATGTTATATACAAAATTAATATTTAATTCCGAGGATACATAATCTTAAATTTGTAATAAAAATAAAAAATTGTGTTCTTTAGTTTTATAAATTCTTCAATAGAAATTTAAATATATTAGTGTTATTTATACGTGGGACTGTAAATAGTACTAATGATGAAATCAGAATATTTTTGACATCATTATTATTTACTACGATGTTCTGTATCTACAATAAAAAACTTAACTTAAATAATTTATCACTTACAAAATCTGCTTTGCTATGAAAATAAAATATTTTTAAAACCACTTGAATGCGATTATTTATTTTATTTTTCAACGTTATCGACTATATTTTGTGGTTTTAGACATTGTTTTTCTACCTTTTAATAAACCTGTGGTTTTTTTAATACTTTTTATACAACAAACCTGCATGGGGGAACTATTAAAAGTATACATTTCCCTCATATATGATGAAAATAGGAGCTGAAGTAGTTTTAATGAATATTTCCATACACATTTATTATAAATGATAACCGCAACACTGAGGTTTATCGAAATTTTATACAGGATAGTATTTGCTTCAGAGAAATAACAATATCAGTTCAAGATAGCAATATTAATAAATATAAAAAATATTACCTTTATTCTGTTTTCAATATTTAAAGTAATGTGCAATTTTATCGCGTCCAATATCAAGAGAATATTTTTACTCATATGTAAAAAATAGAAATTTAAGTAATATTTAATGTTTGAGATTAAGTTACATTCTGCGACATTAGATCATCATATTTACTCACTGCTAGCGCATACGACGGTGCGCGTCGACAGAAGATGGCAGACTTAGATGATGATAGACATTCCGTCATTTATAAATATCGAGTACATCGTTTTATCTTTTGATTGCTAGAAAAATGAATATAGATTTTTTCACCTATCAATCAGAATGGAATTTACTAATATAAATTATCTTTTACATTATATTATAGAATAGTTTTTAGTATTTGGACATCAAAGTGTGTAAATAACGCATTCGATCGTATACTTATAAGTACTAACATAAGAAGTGCACAACCTTCAGGAAACGGATCTTAATTAGGCTTTTAGAATCGATTGCAGGTACTTATAAATGAAGCTCAGTTCTAATAATTAGATCTTATAGTCCCTTTTTCTTGAAATACCCACTGCGTAATCTTAAGTATACGCTATTTCGTTAAAAAATGACGTGTATTTTAGCGATTACAACCCTGCAAGTACTAATGTTATAAATATATAAGTACAGCTGATAATAAAATTAGACAGTAAAAGCTTTAATTCAACCTTTGACTCTTTAACAAGTATTAATGCCTTAGGAAATTGTAAATAATATTTACGATTATATAAGAAATTTCCATTTATTAAACGAATCAGGGAGATATTTTTAATTATTTTCCTACGCTATCTTAGATTGTTCATGACTTTCTAAGGAATTATATTTTTCAAAGAAACAAAGCTTAAAATGAAGCTTTTCTTGCTTACTATTATTATCTTTTCTGCTCGTACTGGTAACATACTTGCAGTTACAGTCGATAAAGAGGACATAATTTTTCAACAAAAATAACACATATTTCAGATTATTCAATTCGTATTTCGAGAAAAAGAGCTTATAGGAACTGATTAAGGACACTCTTCATTTCTAGGCATCAGAAATTGTCTGAAAGCCCAGTTAGTTCAGTTTCAGTTAAGATTCTCGAAGGTTGTGCCTTCTCTTTGTAAGTAACAGTACAGAAGATTAAAGTAATTAACTTCTTTTGACTTATCGAAATATACGTAATTTTTAATTTTTCATTTGAATTAATTACACAATTGACAAAACACTGCATTTACTGTATCTAGTAATGACATTGACTTTACGACAATACTGGGAAATAACAGAAGATTTATGCGGGTTTTAAGTCCTTGCAACATAAAGCGTAAATTTTGGGCTACATACATAAATATAACTTTGTTTTCAACGAGATATAAATACGAGTGCTTTTTAGTTTTATAGGTTGCTATGTTTGTTATGCAGAAAATTTATTATGATAATTACCATTGGTAATTATTCTTTTAGCTTATTAAAATAAACATTTCATTAAATGTTATAGATAATAACAACAATTTCATTTCATAGAATTTGTTTGTATTATGTATATTTAACGAAAGGTTGTTAGGTCATTATTCATAAAATCTTATTCACAAAGGGACTCAATTGATAGTAATGAATATTGCAATTCGATAATTTTGTGTTTTTTAAATAGTAAGAATACATTAACACATTACACCTTTTTTTATTAAATGCATGTAGGCGTTCTCGATTACGATGATTAGACTTTTTACAATCTATAAATAGTTCAATGAAAATACCAGTGAAATTTCAATGTTTACAAAAATTATATATGCATCAATCAAATTCCAAACATATTTTCATATGTTCAATCGTAAACATACATTTTGAAAACCTTCTGCGTTCGAAATTCAAGTATACATAATTCATGTATAAACTCCTAAATTTCTAGCTGGTTTTCATCGTTAACCCCATAAACTTCAATCCGTAATCCACGTAATCTTTACGCACATTGCATGAGAACAAATCCCTCGGCCGCGTACAAACACACACTATACAATTACGTCGACAACGAGCCACACGCGTTACGTCCAATAAATATCGACAACAGCGTCCCGATTCCACGAAGTCTCCCGCGAATTACTTTCACAACTTGGGAATTATTAGCATATCCAAAAATACGACTACGACGCATAAATTAAGGATGTTGTTTTCGACAGAAATACGTGCGACGATGGGATGGAGAAGGAATGGGAGGAGGGAGGAGGGGGGAGTCAAGAGTATCGGCGCGAAAGGAAGCGAGAGAGGAGAGAGTGAGTGAGACAGAGAAGGAGGAGGAAGGTGTGGACGAGCGCCGATCGTTTGCGCTTCTCATGCCTGCGCGCGCGCGGGCTTACGGTTTCGCGCGAGTGAAGTGGCGCAAGATCAGTATCAGCCGGCTAATTTTAGCAGCAGCTCGTCGATCGGGAGTTTGACCTTAAAATATCGCTCGAAAAATAACGCTCGTATAAAGCCAATTTGCTTATTACTCCCTATATATAATGAACAGCCTCGTAAAATCACGCTGCATTACGGTGATATAAATTATCCATTGATATGTAGAAGTGATTTATGGTTCCTTTTGTTTTTTTTTTACAATTAAAAAAGGATATTTCGATACCATTCTAAAGATGGTTATGTGTATGTATGTGTGCTCTTGGAAATTCTCTACAGTTGGGCGCGTGGAGAATTTGCTTACTGTAGAGATTTTACGACTTCGCTTCCTTGGAAGCCGCAAAACCACAGAACTGCATACACATTGACGGCGTAGTTTTTCGCAAAAGTGAATTTGAGAGCTTCTTTGAATGTCGACCGCAGGTTAATACAATTATTATCTCTAAGAGCCTGAAATTTTGAGCGCAATTTACTGGGAAGTGAACAATGGCGCGCGCGCGTGCTGTATAACCGGGCATTTGTATATTATGCCGTTTTGAAAACGAAGCAAACGTTTGACTCAGGGGTTTTTCGGTTTCCTCCGAGTCAGAGCGACAAAGTAAAGTTTATGGATATGTACATATACAATGTATTTCGAAATGACGTTATTCAATTCGTATTTTCAATGTTATCCGATCTTTTTTTCGAGTCTATGCGCGAATAGAAATATTAACGAATAAAAAATATATTTTATTGGTATTTGTTTTATGTCTAATACTAAAGATATTTATAGTTGATGTATATCAACTTTTCACAATTTGTGTTTATGTTTGTTTGATTTTCTTTATAAAGGTTATATTTGTTTTATAATTATAATAAAATGCAGTATATGCATTTTATATATTGAATTTTATGAATACGACTGCAATGTAAGAATTTTAAATCACAAAGCTAAGTACTTATTATTAAAAGGAACGATATTATATATCCTACGTTAGCATAGGCGTAGCTGTATATTTTTGAGTAATCATAAAACGTTATGAGTCAAGTTACAACTTTTTATTTCGAATGTATTAAAAAAACTGCGACCTCTTGAAAAGTTTTAGGGCCCATTTCGCGTCGCTTCCTCTGTCCTGGAACTAAGATGATTCATTTAAAAAATTTTATTTTTTACGTACAATCTCGATATTTTAGTCATGTTATGCAACATTTTTGCCCTGCAGCTGTTGAAAAAAACTGTTTCTTTGCGACATTGATTTTGAGATTTTAAGAAAGCGACGTGGCAATAAATTAGCAAAAATCTATTTAATAACATTACCATATTGATGTAACATTCATTAAAAAATGATAGTAAGTGTTATTTTTTTTTACTTTTTTATTTTATTTATTTAACTAGAGAAATTTACAAAGTAAAAATTTACACAGTAATGTATTAGAGGTAAACAGGTTACCTGTACAATAGTCTGGTATATAAACATCTTACATACTGAAAAGAAATAAACTAAATATTAGAGATTACTCTTTGAGTAACAGTAACAAATAAAAAAGTTTGATATAATTTAACTACTCAAAAATTTGTATATGTCCGCCAAAAAAAAAATAAAAAGTTTTTTATATCATAACTTCATTATTACTTGCTAGTTGCACATTATATCTTCTCACGTGTTTAAGCTTAAAGTTATTATACCAATATTACCTACTAAAGAGATTTAGTTTTAGCTTGTAGTTAATTGTACTCCTCTTATTTGTTAAATCATTTTGTTACGAAACTACTAAAACTATATTTAAAACTACATTTCAACACGTTCCTTAAATCTACATTTTGCTTTAGCATTGATTATATTATAAAACAAAACATTAATTTTCATAATTTAACAATTCAAAAAACGCTTTTAGTCAAATAAATCAAACGAATATAGTGATAAACTAAGAAACGAAAAAGCTAAAATTTCGTTGACCTCGTGTCATTCCTCTGAAGCAAGTTTCAGTTATTTTCTTATTTCAATCTAAAAAACAGAAATCTTAAATTTCACTAACCAGAATTTCGAACTGTTCGAAAAAACATTTAAAAAATTCGATGACATATTAGTCAGACGGTCGTGTGCACGCAAGGTCCCACGCTACCACCTCTCAAACCAAAACAAACTTTCAAACCGGACGGCCTCATGATGTTATGGTATAATACCACTACGCTTCGCGCCTATATCGTTACCCTTGTAGTTTTTCGTAGATCTCTCTCTCTCTCTCTCTCTCTCTCTCTCTCTCTCTCTCTCTCTCTCTCTCTCTCTCTCTCTCTCTCTCTTTT